>CACKRE030000190.1:34484-46862 GCA_902602495.3 Ectocarpus sp. CCAP 1310/34 | reverse complement strand
GAGTGGCCATGAGACCGGATACGCTCTGCTGGTTTACGGCCCGAGTTTGCGCACGGGTTCTGCCACTTCTAACTTCATCATTCTGATTCGCAGCAGTGTTGTAACTAGCAAGCTCATGCTGCGCACGACGATTAGACGGTACGTGCGTAGCAGGGGAAGTGTCTCCGATTCTACCTCCTGCCCTCCCGGCTCCACGAACTCTTCATCCAACCCTTCCTGACTCTCCGACTCTACCTCCTACCCTCCCGGACCCGCCGACTCTGCCTCCCCTGTCTCCGGCCCTCCCTGCTCTCCCTCATCGATGAACTCGTCTGCTGGAGAAGACACAGGGGGAGCTGCGCTACTAGGGGAATTAATCGCGGGCGAAGATGGCACAGAGGGGGATTGACCTACACTGCCTGCATCAACATTGCCAACCTCATTGATTTCTCCTTCAGAGACCGCTTCATCACGTCGCAGAAGAATGTGGGGTACTCCTCTTCCTACAAGCGGCCGTACCTCGACTTGTGCATCATCGTGACTTTCCTCCCCTCCCTTCCCTGCTACCTTTATCGGCAAGAGAGATGGTTGTGGTGGAGGGAGTTGTGACGGCAATGCCTCCCATGTCACATCCCTCGTTTCTTGAATAGTCCCTGCCCTCGTAAGTACTCTATGACAGTCACGCGGGTGGTCTCTCGAAGGACCGACATAAAAGCAAGCCTCACCCTTCGGCAGCAGCTTAGACAGTCGCTGCCACCTACAGTAAGCCGGTTTAAAAGACGGATACGGTCTAGCAGGACAAGCTTCGCCATACCACATCTCATACGGGGACTTGCTGTCTGGGTTAGCGGAACAAGCTGTGTGGTTAAGTGCTTCGCAAGCCCAGTGCATGGCCTCAGCCCAGAGTCTGTTGGTCTTAGGTAACTGCACATGCCCAAACAAAACCTTCGCCTGAATACAAGCCGCCATTGCAGCTGCCTCAATCAACCCCAAACCGCGCTCTGCAACACCGTTGTATTGTGGACTGTAAGCCGGGGTGAACTCTGTTGGTATGCCCTTGTTGTGTGACCTCCAGAGTCCAAAGAGTGTTGTTAACGGCATGTATTATCGTAGGGGGACATGAGGGAGAAGGAGGGAGGAAGAGTGCCAGGCCCAAAGCCAGTCGAAAAGGGGGCCCGCAACTCGTATCTCAAGGTCTCTCCTAGTCGCCCCTCAAGGCAATCCCATCTGCGGTACACGAAACCGCCAGTGATTTGGTACAATCCGACTAATCTACCTCCACGCACGAACAAACTCTTGCTTAATCAAGAGCTCATTGCACACTGACGCAAATTCCCCTCCGAAAAACTCCCCTCCATTGTCAGATCTAACAATCTCAACCAATGATGGTAGGTTTTCATCAGAACGCACACTAACAAGGAAACTCCTGAAAGCACCCCCAGCGTCTGATTTTTTTCTCAGGAAATACAGCCATGTACGTCTCGAGAAATCATCCTTCACTATCATGGGGTAAAGTTTACCCCCTACGGACGCAACGTCCTTCCGTCCTCCCAGGTCTGCAAAAACTCTGCCCAACCTTTTGTCATATCTGCGTTAAGCTTCATAAGCAAACCCTTGAATGCCTTCGATATCGAACATCCCGTACACGCATGAGTTTCACCAGTCCACTCAATGCCCGGTCGCTTTGGAGTTGTACGAAGCAATCCCTCATGTGGATGACCGTAAACGCTATGAAACTCGTTCACATCCATCTTCGTTGCTTTGGGGTCTTGAGGGGTGAAGGCAGCTAACACCGAACCAACAGAGTTATTCTCTAGACGATACGCAATAGCAACAATCATGCCATCGAAGTTCTGAAAAATCACTGTTCTGTCGGAAGTAGTCATCATGCCATCAAGACCACCGAAGCTATTTCATAACTTGCCATTAAACACTGCGCTGGGAGAAAAGAGGTTGCACAAACCTTCAACTCTACTGAACACTCGCTGTCAGCAATCACAAACACTTCCTCCAGGGTTCCAGACGGCCTACTTCACAAGTAACGCCATCAATCCCTCATGCGTTCTAATAGCAAGACTTCACATCCTTAATGCTAGAGAGAGAGTCTGTCATGTGGAAAGCAGTAACCGTGTCCGGTACGCCATTCTTCGACACATCTGTCCTTCCTCACAAGAAAAAGATTATATATTTGCGAACAGCATCATCACTTGACGAGCACTCCAGCAGCATAACTTTGTAATACGCTACCAGACACGTGAGATCATGCGAGTTGTTCAATCTGGTTTGAGAAAATAGCACCATGTCAGACTTCTCACCGTTCTCTTTTCTGCCTGGCGCAGCACATCCACACTGAATCCTTGCTGTACCGGGGGGGTCAAGTCGAATTCAAAGCTTGCAATCGAAATCTCATTTGTAGACACACACACAATGCTTCAAACAGAGTATTGTGGAGGGCACCCAGCCGAAAATGTTTTGACCACACGGATACGAGACAACATCAGTCCCGTCAAAAACAACAGGAGCTATGGGAACTTTAAAAGGGCTCCTACCCAACTTCTCTCCTATGTCTGAAATGCCGGCCCTAGGGATCAGTGTGTTTCCACTGGCGGCATGTCCCCACCACTCACTCGATGGAGTAGACGGGGGCGGAATGACAGACTGGCTACCTGATGCCCCACTCCCAATTCCGATCGAACCAAAGTCTGCGGCACCAACAGAGGAACGATTTACTGTAAGTGCATCAGGGTTCAAGCCTGAGTCTAAGCGACCACTGATCCCAACCCAATTTACATCAGTTGCACTAGGGTTCAAGCCTGAGCCTGCGCCTGCAGGACTACCACTCCCAACCCCAACGCTGGACATGCCAAGGACTGGGGCATCGCCGCCCGTACCTCCCGCAGTCCCACTGGTTGCATCTGATTGATGCGCACCAACCCCGTACTCTGTTCCGCTGCTTCCCGGCGCAGCAGCACCAACATAGGACTCCACCTGATCACCTCGTTGCCCAACAAGCGACTTGATTATGCTCGTGAGCTGGGACAACTGTTTCTCAATTGAATCCAATCTCTCACCACCAATAGCATCCTGCGAATCACCCGGAGATGGGTCATCCACATTATCCCCAGCAGACCCACTCATCACGAAGCAAGGTGATCAATCTTCCTCCCTGCAGTTTTGACGTACAGTCCGAGGGGACAAGCAGCAGTCGACTGATTTCGCTATAGCGTGTTGGTAAACTCGTGGCTTCTGGGGAAAAGATGTTGTATTGATGAGACCTTGGACCAGGAGAACAGGTCAAAAGGTGGAGTGAGCTGGGTGGGTGCACAGCATCCCAGCAACATCACGCTTGGGCATCCGCCCGATCACGCATATACACCGAACACGGACCGATGCATGGAACGGACCAATGCACTTTCCTACGTATCACAAATCCTCGGGCTAGTGTACTATCCACGAAGAACATTCCTATAGCCAGAGAGAAAGGACCAAGAACATTCCACTATGTTCTCATGATATGTGGCAATACAACGACTCTTCAGCTTGACAGTCCCGACATTCAAACTATCCAATCAGACTGTTTACGGTTCTGTCGATACACATGCCGCTACCTCGAACAGNGGGGGGGGGGGGGGGGGGGGGGGGGGGGGGGGGGGGGGGGGGGGGGGGGGAGGGGGTGCAACGGCAGTAGTGCGAGTTTGAGTGTGGCATCCGGATGCAATGACTAGAAAATAGAATGCGTAACGCAGACAAAGGGTTTGAGCGCGACTCAGAAGGTACCGGAGGGTGCAAGGTCCAAAACAATGACCGCCAGCTATCATGGTCTGAGAAACAGTGTTTCGTCCGATCCTTTTTGAAAGTGCAAGGTGGGATGGCGAATGGTAAGAAGAGGGGCTACAGGCGATGCTGGGAGGGTATACTAACCAAGCACTAGTCCCATTGTTGTAGTTGTAGGGGTCGGGGAAGGGAGTTCGTTTCCGCTTGGACGGGGGCAGATACACGCCAGTCGATACATTTTCTAGTTCGGAGATGCAGACAAAGAGCGCCTCAATCTCGTCCGTTCTCAAGATCCAAAGGAGGCGTTTCGCGCATCGTGCTAGAATTCGTCGACTGCGTCCAGGGGCTGCGTGGTCTCAGCGCAACATCCTTGTCAGTGGGTTTGCGGGATATTATTTGGTGGTCCACAAGGTTATCGCCGACACTCACTCGGCCGAGGTACACCCGCCATTCCCTCGACGCCTTCCGCAAGGAGTAAAATCGACGCTGTTTGTGTGGTCTTGAGATCCACACAACAAGGAACAGTTGATTTACAAGAGATGATCGGCACACACCGACGAGTTGCATGGTGATGATTGATCCCCCTGTTTAGTCTGGACCCTGCACCACCGCTGTCTTCCATTGCTGATAATGTGTACTTGTCTACAGCCAGCTCTGGCATATCAACACACGCATACGTATCCACATCTTCTACATTGATACTCTAACTAGCTGGATATCCGGTATCCCTCCTACCTCCCACCCCTCCCCTAACCTTCCCCCCCTTGTAGAGAAGATCGGACTCAACTACGTACGAACGGCAGCGTTTTTTTTACACAGGAGTGTTCCAGCAGCATGGGCCAACCCCACATTGTCAACTTTGCATAGGAAGAGCAGTGCACATACGCACAGTCGTGGGGAAAGCGCGACCATTGGGAGACCGGTCGGGACACATGTTATAAATCAACCCAAAACACTAAAAAATGTATTTTTCCCTTTCCAGCGTTGGGTCATTTCACCACCAGCAGTTATCAACCCTACCCTTGCCCTCCCACGCGACCCGCTCGTCTTGCCTTTTATTCTCCTTCGTTCAGGCGGCCACACAACAAGCAACTTCTGCCGATGGTTGCAAAGAAAAGTGCTCGACTTCTTCATTGCAACGAAGTCCACAGCTGCGTAGGTTGACGCTGGCCATTGCATCGGGGGCTAATGGTGGAGGTAGATGAAATATTTCAGTTCTGCCAACAAACACCACACCATGCTCTTCGTATGAGCCTTTCCGCGATATCGCAAGCACCGATCATACGATACGGCAACATCTCCCGTCTGTCACACGAGGACTGCCTACGCCAAAAAATATGTACAGAACCGGCCCGCCCTTAAGAATATGGACGTTAAGAATTTGAGCCTCAAAAAATCCAATTTTTAAGAATTTGCCCGTAAGAACACGTGCTCAGATCGGACCTGCTGTTAAGAATAAAACCTCCAGTGACGTAGGTGTACGACTGGTGCTACAGATAAGAACATACCACATGACGCGGCGGTGGCGAGAGAAGAACATACACAGATGGAGGAGGAGGGGGGGGGGGGGGCGTTCCCAGGTTTGGTAGTTGGTACCTACCTAGACTATCCCTTTTTAGTTTTTTTTTTTGCTGTACATACACGTCGTGCCTGTGCCAGCGAGTTTTTTTAATTTACCACGCAACGTGGTGCAGCGTGCCACGAGTTGCCTGCCGTGCAGGGGGATCATGTCCCTGTCCAACCCCTTATCCCATGGGTTGTTGAAGGACCTTGGCAAACTCTCGGAGTTGAAACAACGAGGACTGATTCTTGACCGTCACTTCGAGACGATAAAGGCACATGTGAAGGCGGGCAACTCCGTTGCGAAGGAGCGATGGGACGCAATCGAGAACGCATGGGGGCTGAAGCAGACGGGTGTCTTCAACGAAGAAGAGTGGATCACGCAGATTGATGGAGAGGCCCAGGGTATTACCAGCAGCACCCGTCCGTCGTTTTTAACGCCACAAGATGCGGGCGGCGCGCGAGGTGCACCGTCTTCGCACCCACCGCCTGCTACTGCTGCGGCTGCCGGGAAGAGAAAGGTCGCAGATCGGTGGAAGCAAGCCAGGGATCGAGCTGCCCAAGGTGTTCTAGGTGGCAACATCATCAACGCGTTCGCTCGTGGCAGCGGAAAACCGGTGAGTTCAGTCATCTGACGAACTCTGTTGCTGTGATGATGTACATATATACAGCAATCGTACGGCGGTCCAGCAGCTGTATGTAGTGTAAATACAGCAGGAGTGCTACTGCTGCTGCTGTTGTTTAAAAAAAAACGCGGTGGTGATGAAATGAAAAAGACGAGAGAAAAACTACTCTGTCACAGGTTGGTGTAAACGACTGACTTTCAGCATGGCGTACATGTATGTGTACAACTTTTTCAAACATTCTCCGTTTGCCTCAAGTTCTTGAGGAAGGCAAGGACGGTACAGTAGACACAATGGCGAAAAAGAACGCGTACACGAGCGCCGTCCCAACCGTATTTTGTAAAAAAAAATTTGCTGCACCGTGATACAAACACACGAGAGACGGTCATGTAATCATCCCTTGCCCCATCTGCATAGATAGATATATTTTGCCATCGACATCCACGCAATTTCAGGTCCACAGCTCGTTGAATCACCTGCACCTCAATTCCGCCCTTCTCCTACCGCGCCGTGCAGATTGAGCGGACTCGCGGTGGTGTCACAGAGCATGTGTCCGGTATCAACTTCCCACCTCCGGCCCCGGAGCGGCGCATACCGTGCCCTCACTGTCCCATGACCTTCGTGAACGAGCAAGGACTTGGGATCCACGTGAAAACACAGCACAGCAATGCAAACATGTCCAACGGCTTGCGGCTGCAGCGGATGCTAGGGAAGACTCCCAAAGGGTATGTTCAGCCGTGGGGAGAAGCCGGGCCTGGACGTTGTTGGCACGTGAAGGTCGATGGTGCGACGGGGGCGGCTTCGTTCGTCCTCCAACGGAAGCGCTTCCGCGATCTCGACTTGGAAAGCGACGGCTTTACGGACCGCAAAGTCAAGGAGACTCGTGGAGCTGTGAAGCGCAAGCGATACGATTTCAGGTTCAAAGCCCATGTTGTGACCCAGCTGCGCCTCCTCCAGGAAGACGCCGCAGACCTCTTCAAGGAGGAGCAGCTCACGCCTCTCCAGTACTTAGAGGACCGTCTCAAGGTTAACTACAGCCTGATCGTGAAGTGGGCTCAGGACGAGGCCAATATAGTCCAATCGGCAGCAGATGACGTGAAGAAGACCCTCCTTGCCAAACAGCAGCCAAAGCGGTGGTTTCCTGAGGAAGAGAAGAAGCTGTACAATATGTTCTTGGCGCGGCGGAGGAGGAAGCTGAAGGTGTCGACCCTGTGGCTGACGGTCACGTTCCGGAAGCTCGTGCAAGAGAATCACCCTGAGGACCAACGGGCGGCGGCGTTCAGCGCGTCCTTCAGGTGGGCACGAAAATGGGCAAAGAGGCATAAGCTGTCCAAACGGCGCAGGAGCAACCTCAAGAACAAGTCTGTTGAAGAGCGCCTACCAAAGATCCAGCGCTTCCACCGGCGGTTTCGCAAGCTCCTGCAAGAGCCGGTACGGTACAGGGCACCCGAGGCATCGGACGTGTCGGCGATGTCGACGGTCGCGGAGGGAGAGTCCAGAGATCCCAAGTACGGTCAGTTCCAGCTCTGGGAGCGTTGGAATGTGGATCAAGTGCCTTTGCCATTCGTGAACGGGCTGATCAGCACGTGGGAGAAGACAGGCGCGTTGCGTGTAGCCATCTCGCAGCCCTTTGCTGGCCTAGAGAAAAGGCAGTGCACCATGCAAGTCATCTTTGGTCCGGGTGAGAAGACTATGCGGATTTCGGTGATTTTCCGAGGCCAGGGGAAGCGGATTTCGCCGGTGGAGAAAGCCGCGTACCACAAGGACGTGGACGTGTTTTTCCAGGAGAATGCGTGGGCGGACCAAAAGTTCTGCATGGAGTGGGCCAAGAGGTCGTACCGCGAAGGCCTGATCCGCGGGCGGGGTGAGCTCCCCAAGGCGAGGTCCATTCTGATAATGGACAACTTGCACGCGCAGACCACGGACGAGTTCAAGGGGTATCTTGCGAAGCAGTGCAACACTATCGCCTGGCTTGGCCCTGCGGAGTGCACGGACGAGGTGCAGCCAGTTGATGCAGGAGCCGGACGATTTCTCAAGGTGGAAGTTGGTAACGAGATGGACAAGTGGCTCGATCAGTCGGACAACATCGAGAGGTGGGAAACCGCGTCGCTGACAGCATCTGACCGGCGCGTACTGATCACTCAATGGACGGGAGCGGCCATGGCAAAACTCAACAGCAATCAGGGGTACCGACACCGCCTTTTCGAAAAGTGCGGGATGGCGATGACCGTGGACGGCTCAGGCGATGATCGAATCACCTTGGAGGGTTTGGACCAGCCGTACACCTTCGCAAACGATGAAGACTCCAGCGAGAACGAAGGAGGTTCGGCGGACGGCAGCGATGGGCCCGTNAAGTGCGGGATGGCGATGACCGTGGACGGCTCAGGCGATGATCGAATCACCTTGGAGGGTTTGGACCAGCCGTACACCTTCGCAAACGATGAAGACTCCAGCGAGAACGAAGGAGGTTCGGAGGACGGCAGCGATGGGCCCGAGGGGCGGGAGGAGGAAAGCGCCGGAAGGCGCGAGCCGGTCGTCGGGGATGAGCGCAACGGTGCCAACAGCGGGGAGGGCATGGAGGGCGCTGGATACAGCGATGAAGACGACGACAGTAAGTTTGATTGGCACTACATAGACTACAGTAAATTCATTGTCCTTTTTGCTCATCTTCTCTTGTGCTGTTTGGGATATTGCTGATATTCTGTTTCCGCGTCACGTCTACGAACAAATGGTGTGTTCACTTCAGTTGAGTAACGGCGATGACACCCGTACATTCCTTCTCGTGTTTCACGGTACCCGTCGTCGCAGACATGTCTCAATCCCAGACCAACGAGCTAGCTCTTTTGGACGAGGACGACAGCATGGACCCAGACGACCCGGAGGACGAGACGCAAGGAATGGAGATCCCGGCGGGCTTTCGCCTTCAAGAATCTACCCCCGCTGCTCTTGACAGATTGCTTTTGCAACGTGGAGTGTTTGTTCGGCTGGGCATGGGGTGGTTCGGTGGGTTGATCATTCAGCAATCTCCGCAGCGCCACCTGTACGACTACTGTGTGCAGCTGGATGTAGACCACAGTACGCGCAATATGAAGCTGCCCTTAGACAAGTACAGCGGAGATCCGGACGCGGCGGTAGGCGCATGGATTTTGCCTAAGAGCGTCAGTAGGACGGGAAGGGTACGCACCCCCAACGTCACTCTTGTGGACCAAGACGGTTGACAGTTGCCCCATGGGGGGTGTTTGCGGGTATGATACTCTGCGTCGAGTGCAGTTGAGTAGTGCACCAATTGAGCAATCGATGATGAAATAAGAACAAGAACACCGTTTCTGGAGACAACTGGACGACGAAATAAGAACCTGGCAAATAAGATCTTGTGCTCGGCTTGGGGCAGCCAACAAGAAGCGAGCCTCGCTCCAAATAAGAGGTTCTTAAGTGCGGGCCGGTTCTGTATTTTACGAAAAACGACCAGGCAGGGGGTACGAAGACCCCAACCCGAAACCGAACCCCAACCCAAACTTAGCTGATTCTATTCTTGATCCAATATGCTTGTTTACTTAGAAAACCTGCGTAGACTACTGTCACATTAGAAGCATGCCTCATGAGCGGAATGTAGCATGTCAGGAGCGCCTGTTGGAGCTATCGCGCGATCTTCCGACACAACTGCTGTGGCACTTGTACACCTTGTAGGTTTGCCCCATTCCTTGATCCTTGCGCCGCTTTCTCAGATACTCCTTCTTGTGCTCCCCGCAGTACCACCGACCACAGACGGAGCAGACGCGTGACTTGTGCGGCTGTCGAACACGATGTCCACCGGAGTCGCAGCAGGCCGCGCCACACCCAGGCGCGGAGCATTGCGCATCAGGGTACTTGGACACCTTCACACCCATCTTGAGAGAGATGTACCTTGCACCTCGAAACCACCGATACGAATTATTGGCTCTCAGAAATTCAGCCCGAGCGGAACGCTAGGAAACCAGCGAGAAGGGAAAATCGACACCAAGGTTATATAGCATGGCGTCATGTACGGGCAGGCTTGTGGGTGTGGCGCGGGGTCACGTCCATGGGTGTTTATGGACTGCATGCGACACCTCAGGGATGGGACAACGGCTCCGATGAAACTCGACACACCACAATATGCTCATTGTGCGTGTCATAGAGAGGCTACCCGTCGTCTCGGAGTTGATACCTTTCTTACAAACCACAGACCAGATCTTCCGTTTCATCGAATCCATTCCACGCACATCGCACCAAAGACATTCCACGCCTTCAACGCTTGCAGAAAGCTGTCCAAGCTTTTGTAAGACCCTGCATTTATCGCAATCATAGACCGGAAAGGGTTGCAACCCCGCCGGGAACATCGATCGAGTCTTCTTGTGTCTATTGCCGGGACATTTCACTAAGTCCACGACTCGGCGCCCCTCGAGGGGCTGTTTTGGAAATCTTGTTTCGTGTCATACGTTGAGCACAGAGCTCCAAAATGGGTCTGGACGACGTGGTTGCGTGCATCTATGCATGTTTCGACATCAGGGTCGTTGATCGGCTCGACACCCACCGATCAGCGGAACCTGGAGTCGACAGGCTGGTTAGTATCTACGCCATCCAAGGAGGATGAGATGCTGCGGTATGCAGGCGTTCTACTGCAGACGACGTGCCAAACCTGGACCGCCCATGCCATACCCATCAAAGAAAAGTATAGGGTAATGGCAGACAGGCCCGAGCACCGGTCATTGTCTAGGGCCGGTCGCCCAGGTGCTGCTTCAGTTGGTGCATACATGTTTAAATGTATGTGGGTTCGACCCTAGCTTTTTTGTTGTTTTGGGTCCGAATCTGGTTGGATTTAATCACGATATTCCCAAACACTAATTAATGTGCGGAGAGCGATGATAGTGTTTTTTCCACCTTCCTTCTACGATGTATTGCCTTAGTTTATTGTTATCGCCGCGAGAGGGATTCAGCCGTCCCCTTCGCTCGTCGACCATGAAGAAGTCGAATTATTGAATCTTCGCAAACACACTGAACACATGTTTCAATCCGTGCGAGTATCTACAGTAGTGTAGTAGTGAGCACAAATAAACATTCGACTTCACCATCGAGGAATGAAAGGAACGGCTGAATCCTTCTCGCTCGACTTGAAATAAAGGCAAACACGGCAGAAGGAAAACGGATAAAGGACTCCTGTGTGACCCCGCCCCCGGGTGATACTTCCAATTGTACCGAAAGGTGTGAACAGACCGAACCAGCAAAATGCATGTAGGATGAAAACAAAAAACGGCTGGAGCAAGCTCAGACCTCCCACACTACTGGCAGTTTTGCTTAATAACCGCCGCCCATGGGTGGGCCCATGGCATAGGTGGGCCCATGAGCTGCCCACGAAGGGCCCACCGTGTGGGCACTTTAACCTAACTAGAACTCTCCACGATATCAACCTAGAACTTCGCCATCGGCACTTCAACCTAGAACTTAGCCACTGGTTCCGGTTGAAGGGCACTCATTGGCGCCCATGGGAACAACACGGTCGGTGTCCCATGGGCGGGTTAGCAACACTACAGAAAGGGTGGGAGACCAAGCAAGCTGGAGGAACGTGAAAAACTTTGCATACATATGGTGTTTTTATTATGTATCGTGTTTTTATTTGATTTTTTTTTTTTTGTTGTTTGGGTTGCTCGGCAGAGTATACTGTCTGCGGGGCCTCCGGGAGGTACACGGATGGAATGTATTGACGGACATGCTGCATGGCGATGGTGTGGCCTACCGCATGTCTCTTACTCTCTAAGCAACAAGGTCTTGAGTCAACCTTCTTTCTCTTTCGGCCTCTGACGAGCTACCGCACCCAAACACAATATATTGTAAGGCCTGGTGTTGGTAGTGGGTATTGGCGTCTGAGCCGTGGGAGCTGGGCCATCGGGGCAGCGGACGCCATTTTCATAGCTTGGATCGCGGCCAAAGGGGGCGAGGACAGCAGTGCATAGCTGGTGCGGTGGCCATTGGCGGGACCGGGACAGCAGGGTTTATAGCTGGGACAGCACTTCGAGGCTGGGACAGCAGGAAGGGTTTAGAGTTTTATTTTGATATGTCTGGAACGGAGGAGGACGCAACTCTGAGCGCGAGGTTGGACGCTACGAGCTATAGAGGAGGCCAAGGCTGAGACGAAGGAGGCCAAAGCTGAGACGGAGGAGCTCAGCGCAGCACAGCGGCGGTCTGCGGGTGCACCTGCCAGCAGCAGCTCAGGAGGCGACAGTCTAGTTGCTCCTGGAGGGGCTTCATCTGCACCGGTGAGGCCAATGTGGCCAGGCGGGGTGAGTCATGATGGCGGTACTAGGGTGCCGGGTTTGCCTCTGGGAGGTTCAATTGCCAGAACTCCTGTGCCTATAATCCCGCCTAATTGCACCGCCAACACCTTTCCCAGTTGGCGGAGACGCTTTCTGGCCTACGTGGACAACCA
>CACKRE030000190.1:4011-14798 GCA_902602495.3 Ectocarpus sp. CCAP 1310/34 | reverse complement strand
TTGCGGGTGGTGATCACGGTTCCAGCTTCGGTTAGCATGCGAACGCAGTCACGGGGGTGATTGTGGGCAGGACCAAGGTACCATCCTTTTTCCCCCTTGGGTTGCGACTTTGCTTTTCTTCTCAACTTGAACATGGCTGGTTTGAGAAACGGGTATGTAGACCCGACAGGCGATGGGGAGTTGTGGAACATCTCGTAGGCGGATTTGTCTCCCTCGTTTGATTTAGTGGCGGTGCAGTTCAGCTGATGGCATGCACACGAAATGGCCTCGGCCCACAACCCGGGGTGGTTCGGTGCGTCGGGGAACAGTTGCGTCGCTTGGATGCGCGACGCAAGCGCGGCATCAGTGATCAACCCTAGCGCTCTCTCCGCTACACCGTTGTATTTTGGGGTGTGAGGGGGGGTGAACTCTTGTTTGATGCCGTGTCTGCGGCAAACTTCCGCAAACTGCCCCTGGAACTCGCCGCCACCGTCGGCACGTGCGATAAAATCCTCACACGGAACCCCGTTCGTTCGGTAGTCCGCCAGGAACTTCTCAAACCCAACCGCTGCGTCAGACTTGTGTTTCAAGAAGAAAACACGCGTCCAACGGGAGAAATCGTCTCTGATGATCAGTGTGTACCAGTTGCCACCAATGCTCCTGGTTTTCATCGTTCCCTCCAAGTCGAGATACACGCGAAAAAAATTCTGAACTGCGCGTGTGCTCGTGCACTTCTGGACGGGTTTCACCTGTGCCTTGGACATCGAACAGCCAAGACAGGGTAGCAGCGGTCCATCCGTCAGCTGCACTCCCTGCTGCTCCGCCGTGATCCTGAGCAATGTCTCGTGGGCATGGCCGTGCGCGAGGTGGTACTCGTTGAGGTCAGTGGGGTTGGCTGCTTTCGCATCGCCAGGAACAATGAGTGCGGCACAGGTGGTGTGTAGCGTTGGCTTTATTTGATAGCCTCGTTGGGTCAGCAGCTTTCCAGTCCGGGGGAACCACACCTCCCCCCCGGCTTTCGTGGTCAGCGTGAGGCCCCCCTTCATCCCCGAATACGTGTGGCCCTCCTCCGCCAACGAAGACAGCGAGAGGAGGTTGTAGGGGGCCTCTGGTACATGGGCAGCATTCAGTACTGGTACGGGTACTCCACCATCTTCCGCCTGTAGGACTAAGGTCACATCTCCGTATCCTAGAAGAGGAACGGGGGCCTTGTCGCCTCCGATCCCCTTCACCCAACCGCTACGCTCACGGTAGTTCACGAAGTTGTCTGCACATCGGAACATGGAGCACGTGGCCGCTGTGTCGGCCACGTACACCGCCTGGCCTTGTTCCACAACCCCCACTAGACCTACTTCACCAACGGTACCACACTCGCCTGGGGGGACTGCCACGGCACAAAACGCCTGGTCTTCCACGGAGTCCACGTCGCTCTCATGCTCCACCACTTGCGCTAGGACGGCCTCCTCCGTCGCGCACTTTTCTTTGGTGTGGCCCCACCCCTCGCAGCGCGCACACCACGGCACGAAGTCCTTCTCGTTGGTAGTGCAGCCGATCGCTTGATGTCCACGATGTCCACACCTAAAGCACCGGCCCGGGAACTTATAGTCCCCGCCACCGCCGCCATCAGCGCCTCCACTGCTGCTTCCCTTACGCTCCTCGACTCCTCCGGATCCGCCTGAGCGGCCGCCGCGACCGCCTCCGCCGCGGCCACGACTGCTGCTGCGGCCACGGCCGCCGCCACGACCACGACCTTGCCCCTGACTCCTGCTTGAGTACCGCTCCCTGCGGCCCTCACCGTCGGCGAAGTACGCTTGCTCTGCGCCCTTCGCCCCTTTTCCTTTCCCCTGCTCCAGCTTGTCCTTGATCGCCATGCATTCGATCATTACTTCCTTTAGCACACCGGTCCGCGTCAACTCCTTCGCGTGTCGCAGGTTGTGCTTTGTCATGGCATACTCGTCCGAAACGGCATCCAGGAAGAGGTGAAGGACGAACGTTTCGTTGACAGTTAGTCCTTTCTCGGTTAAGGACTTTGCGATTCGGAGCATCTCATTGAGGGCGTTTTGGGGGGTTTCACCTCTAGAGATTTTGGTCGACGTCAGGGACTTGAGGTCCTCTAACGGCTGCACAGATAATTCAGGGTCGTGTATGGTCTTGAGCTTACGAAGAGCTCCCTGGGGCGTCTCTGCCCTCTTCATGATTTTCCGAACATTTTCTTTCAACGCGTGAGACAGGAAGTTCCACGCGTGGAATGCGAGCTCTACTTGCTCGCTCCGGTACTGCTGTGACAGCGAAAACTTGCTCTTTCCGCTGTTGACGGGGATCTCCAAGCTCCGGCTCTCTTCAAATTGTTCCAATAGGTTTGCGCCATTAGCTGCCATGCGGAAATCATTTAGCCATTCGTTGAAATCTTTCGATTTTCCGCTGAACGGAGGAGTAGTGTACCGCACACTTTGGTACCCCGTCGCTGGGGTTGTGGCTCCGTATCCAAAGCCGACAACAGCACCACCATCTCGCATGGCACTACTATGATCTTGGTTGTGAGCAGCGGCTACTCTCACCTCTTGGGGGACAAAGCCTCCTGCTTCGCCGATGTGTCGCCCTGACGGGCCAGACTCTCGAACAGGTTCGCGCAGGTACCTCCCGTCCTGCGCACTCCCGGTCCACAGTTGACTCCGCGGCGACGCTCTCCCTAGCATCGCCGCAATCAGCGGCACCCTCCATGGTGCCAGCTGGCTCCTCCTTCTTGGTTACCTTCATGGTATCTTCCACTAACGACATTAGCTGGATCATCTGATCCGTCAGCGAGCTAACTTGCGTCCTCAGGGCCACGAGCTCTTCTCTTGACCTCGTTCTGTCTTCCGCCGCAGAGTCGCTGGAGGAGTCACCCCCATCTTTGCGACCTGACATTCCTAATGGACTCTCCCTCGAGGGACTGATACTAGTGTGTTCGTATATGTCCTTTACTTGAAAGGGGAAGACGGTTTATCTCTTGTATCAGACACGCAAGGGGAGTAGGGAGAAGTGGGCCCTCTTCACACGTGTTGTCGGGGGCTCCGCACGAAAAAAAGTCCGGACAAAAAACAGTTGACGGTACCGCGGTCAGTAACGACTACAGCCGGAGCCCCTCGGCGTCGGCACGTCCAAGGCAGGCTCACTCAACCCCATTGCTCTCTACGCTGCGAGAAGATCCGTAGACAAAACTTTGCAGAAGACTGGACAAAGTCATACCCTACGCCTGTGAGCGGTTCTTTGTTTCATTTCATCCCTTGAATGAGAGAAAGTAGCTGCGAAAACGTGTTGAGTGATGTTGCTTAACGTGGTTGCGCCGCACCCGCGAGGGCACCTTTGGTCCAAGGTTGTGACCTCGTAGAATTGCTCAAATCAACCGATACTTGAAGGTTGTGCGTCTTGATGGGTTAGGTATCGAAAACACCCGGGTAAAAGTTGGGATCGGCACCACAGAACGCGTAATCATCCTTGCCGTTAGTTGTGGACAATATGCGGCGGAACCTCGAAACTAGCGACAGGTACGGTCGTCGACACCCGCAGAGTTGACGTGCTTTACAGCTTTGCAGCTCGCTGATCATGGTTTCCATGGAATGATTATGTTGTGAACAGCTTTCCAAACATTCATTGGACACACCGCCGCGCTCTTGATTGTGTATCTGCCAAACTTTCGACAGGTTTCCTTCACATCATGCAGAGCAGCAGCCGCAGACACCGCTGTAGCGCTTGCCTTCAATGCGGACAAGACTTTAGGCACACCAGGGCTAGGACAGGGGAACTAGTTCGGGGCTTTCTTTGTGGACGAGGCTGGTAAAGCAGACAGATTTCCCGGGTTTCAGTCAGGAGCCATGGGCTCAAACTTGCTCGCACTACTATGG
Source organism: Ectocarpus sp. CCAP 1310/34 (assembly GCA_902602495.3). Lineage (NCBI taxonomy): Eukaryota > Phaeophyceae > Ectocarpales > Ectocarpaceae > Ectocarpus > Ectocarpus sp. CCAP 1310/34. The sequence goes on along the minus strand of CACKRE030000190.1, from coordinate 10,935 downwards.
AGGGTTCTTAACGAGATTTGTTCTGTTGGAATATGCCGACATGCGCCCTACTTTTTCGGAAAATGCCGATTTCTTGTCGGAAAATGCTGAAAATGAAGCGTCGGAATTTTTCGGGCGCCGCTTCATTTTCGGCATTTTCCGAAGAGAAACTCCGAAATGACTCCGAAATGGGAGCACTCGAGTTGCACTGCAGTCGCCAGCACGCTGAGCACCCTCTCGCACTCCAGATCTCGGGGACAGTCCCCAGGTGGCTTGCTTGTGTCGCCTGTAAGCTTGTAGACCATGGATGGTCACGGAAAGCGCTGTGGATCTGCAGATTTCGCGGAGCAAAGGCGGCGAAAGCGTCGCAGCCTGGAGATGAACCCGCTTTCCGTGATGCGGGCGATGGCTGCTGCGGTGGTTGTCGTGGTAGCAAACCCGGCGACCCCGGCAGCTTGCGACAGCATCGTAAGGGGGCATCGCGAACCCTCCGCTTCTACGGCAGCGGCGGGGGCGGCCACGCGCAGCCGGCGAGAGGCGTGGCTCGGGAGAGGGTCGCGGCCGCGGCCGTTGTCATCATCAACGGCGGCAGCAGACTGCTGCAACCCATGACCCAACCCATGACCACAGGCAGCACCACTTTCGCCTGTGTTGTCGTATCTCGCGGGTCGGCGATGGCCCCTCGGCGGCCTGCCGCCGGTAGGTCCGCTGTTCTCGTCGCTCTGCATGTTTGTACGCTGGCGCTGCCGCCTGCCTGAAGGCTGTGGTGTGTAAATGCTGTACGTTTTCAAACCGAAAAGTCTGAGAAATTCAAAAAATGGACCGCCTGACGTTAAGAAACGTCAGGCGGTCCGTTCGGATTTCTCCGAAAGCCAGTCGGCATATTCCAACAAACCGAAGAATCGTTAAGAACCCTCCTATGTAAACGTTCGGGTTATCTGCTGGAGCTGTACAAGAAGGACGAGTGGGCACGAAGTAGGGAACGCGTAGCGCGCAAAGCAAAGCAGACGCCGCGCCACAGCCGAACCTGGAGCGCCGCTCGTGAACCTGTCACGCACGACAAACGCAGGCGGTTGGATTGATTGGTACTGTGCTTCGCCGGGGGCGGTGGACGCCTTGCGGGATGCTGTTGATATAACGGGTTGTGTTTTGGACATGTGCGGAGGACCTGAAGACGCGGTGGCACTGGGCTTTGGGGGCACGTGTGAAGTTATCACGAACGACTTGAGCTTGAGGTAAGGGTCGTCCTAAACGACCTCGGAATTTTACCTGCGATCGCAGGTTTCAGACCCCGGATCGCAGAAAAATAATATATGCGGGCGTTTTAAACGAAGCGAGCACAAAATTAAAAAAACCTGCGATTTCTGCGATTTTGGCGGTCAAACCGCTCCCGACGACCGCAGAGGCCGTACACAACAGCAGAGGCCGTACACAGCAGACAAACATCCACCATGGCCGACCAAAACAGTGTGACACCGCGGGTATCAAGGCCCAGGAGGGTTGGGTCCCTTCCTTTACGGTTCCAGACGAGCGGGGAAGCAGTTGCTGCTGCTGGTTATGGGTTAGGACGGCCTCAAATGCCTCCTGCTGTGGGCATCAGCCCTCCGCCAGGCATGTCTCGCGAGGTCGACGCCGGGAGTACCGCCGCTCGCTCAGCCCTGCAAGGTCGTCGGCTGGCGTCTAGGATAGACCAGTCTTCCTCCCTCTCTGTGAGAGGAAGTGCTTCTGCCGTTACAACACCGACCAGGACAAGGAAGGCCATCACGGCGGCCTTGATCGCAGCAGTAGAAGTCGTATCATGGTCTCTTTGGTCGGAGCGCCGCAGTCGCCGCCTTTGCTGAGCCGTCTGTGAGGTTCCCCGAAGCTCCCGGCGCCTTCTATTGTCGGCCATGAACCCTAGCCTACTCTGGCGATCAGTTCTGGGGGTTATAGTGCAGCTACGGGGGTGATACAGGTGGCTTGGTGTGCTGTGCCCGATCCAACGTGATGCTCTCAAGAGAATCGCAGAAATCGCAGGTTTGTACCTGCGATCGCAGAAAAGGAGCAGAGGTGATTTTTTCGGCCCTGCTCCCGACCTGCGATCGCAGGTAAAAAGCCTCCATATTCGCAGGTAAAACCTGTGATCGCAGGTTTCGCAGGTTTTTTTTGGCCGGTTTAGGTCGACCCTAAGAAGGTCCAGTTTTCGAGTAATGTCGTTATCGATGTTTGGTGTCCAGCAGTTTCTGTGTATGTATCAGTATGCATCAATATCCCTCTAGTTAAAGGCAATATACTCACACCTTTACTCCCTTGTATGTTTCTGTGGCCACAACAGGGTATCGCCAGGTTCCTACCTGGACGCGAGCCTGCTTTCTTTTCCGGGTGATTTTCTCAAAGCCCACTCCGGAAAGCAACCTAAAGTAACCGGGTCGTCACGAGCCCTCCGTACAAGGGTGCTGTGGGGTTTGTCAAGGCGACTTTGGCGGTAGCGGCGAAAGGCGTGGCGCTTAAATTGCCGCTATCCTTCCTGGAGCCCTGTGCCGACCGGGGTAGCTGGCTTGTAGATAGTCCCCCGGTTATGTGCGTTTTTTTGCGGAGAGCTAAGTACACACATGCTCACCATGTGAAGGTCGGAGAATTTTGGGGCGTGTGGTACACCGATGGAGGCTGCGGCAAGAGCGGGGGCTCGAGGCTTGTGTTCTGCCCTGAGTAGAGGGTGCTTATAGGAGGACCTCCGGGCTACCTGACGTTCAAAGAATGTTGTTTGTCGGTGGCGTTGATTGAGTGCAGAATGGTCTATATCTGCGTGTTCCACGAAGGGTGCTAATTTTCGCGCTCCATGAAACAAGTTCCAAAAAGTAGACTCAAAACCGCCCGCGGTTCAGTCACCACATGGACTTTTGCGGGTTGAATGTTGATGTGGAAGTGCATCGCAGCTTCGCCTACACAGGTACACCCTGCAGGTAGTTGAGTGTACAGCAGTTCTGATTCTGCAGGTGCCGAATGATACGATGCAAGATAGAGTACGAGTGTTCCATGTACCCGCTGTTGACGTTGGCGGGTAGGTGCACGCCGTGAGCAAGAGGTGTACGAAAACACGGTACTCATCCTCGACTTCACATGCATCGATGTAGACCATTTGCGACACCTCCGATATTCCGCTCGAAACACCTACAACATTGCATTTTTTTTTTTTCATCACACGTTACACAGACCTTTCATTTGTCCCCTCCCCGCACGAGTCAACAACCATTCCGCCGGGCGATACAATCAACTGCTCTCGGCCACTGGCCCAATCCATCTGGTCGCGCTGCTGCTCGTACTCTGCAACGTCATCCTCCTGAAATCCACCAATGGTCATGCCCCCGCCCAAACCGCCGACACCAGGCAAAACGTCACCCTCATCACTGGATTGATCGTCGTCGCTCTCTTCTTCAGATGATTCCCCCCCACCTCTATCGAATAGCATGACTCTATCATCGGCCGCTTCTACGCAGCAAGCGCGTTTACATTTGCACAGCTCTAAGCAAATTGACCCTTTCTGTATGCAGACGCATTTCGTACATTGACCCTTTCCCGGCACATCCGAACATGTACACTTGATCGTCTCGACCCCGCCTAGCCCGATAGTAACCTTCGGCTCCCTGCGCAACAACATCATACAACCACCGCCTACTGCTGAGTTCTTCAAGTACCTCTTGTCGTGCCATTCGGGAACTGAAACGGGGTAGTTTTCTGAGGCTCCCGAGCCTGCAGCACTAACCGGCACAATCGAGAGCCAATACTCTACTAGCAATTCCATCCGAAGGGCACAGAGATCGCGAACGTCGTAGTTCGGGGCAGCAGCAATCACTTGCCCTTTTCCGAAAGTCGACTCGGATGTGCGTTTGTGGACGGCAGCAACCCACGCACTTGTTTCATCAACCGCCCCTCCTCGTTGTTTGGGTCAACAGTAGGATCTACCTGGTGCCCGGGTGGATATAAAATAGCGTCTGGTGCTTTTTACAGTAAGCGAGGGCGACAAACTTGATCAACTCTTCCCTTTCCAAAGCCATCCCGGCACCAGCTCCATCTTTTACTGCATTCTCGCCCAGGGCCTTTAGAAACCGATGGTTCTCTGGGTTGGTGATATAGTCGTAATACGACGTGAACATAAAGTACGAAGTCAACCCGAAAAATGTCGGGATGAAGTCGGTCCCGAAAAAAATGTCGGGGCGGTGCCGCCTGCCGCTGATGATTCGGCATTTGCGGGGGGTGCGGCCGCAACGGTCGCCATGGCGTCGACGAGAAGTGCGCCTCCGACAAGACGTGCGGCGATGAGAGGCGTTGGCCTATGACGTAATCCGAAAAATAGGATTGATATCATGTCAAGTCGGGAATGTAGGGCATACAGTATGGGGAGAGGAAACTATGGGTGGGGGGAAGTGCCGGGTTCGCAAACGCGCAGCTCTCGACTGTTTTCCGCGCCAAAAAAGGCCCTACCTTTTACAACTCAATGGAGAGCCCGGAGAGCTGTAACAAGCCTCTGGCTACACGTCTCCATACAGTAGAGCAAGCCAATCTATTCTTTTCGCGGCACGTTTATTTACCGGACTGGAGGTCGCATGCCGAGCACTTATGCCATCGTTGTCGCTGCCGTCGGGTGTCGTCTCCTCCGACTCGATGTCATCGTCGGTAATGTCTTGGTCTTCGTGCTGGTCGGTGGCACCCGAGGCGCCGCGCTGCGACCACAGGCACGTGAAGGAACAACCCACTGTGAGCCTTGGAGTCAAATTGAGTTAATAGAACATCGGATACCGCTAAATAATGATCAGTGGTCACGATCTGTGGTCATTTACTGGCGATGATCGACATAGTTTCAAACGGGGAGGAGTGTTTCTCACCGGGCGTGTCTTGTCCGCCGTTTCGACGCGGCCAAACGGAGCAGTCGCGATGCGACCGATCACGCCTCCAACTCCACTGAAACACGTCCAAACCGCCGTGTGAATCATCTCGACCCCCCTGCGAACGAAGCCGTGCGGAGCAGTAGAGCCAAACCTAACCGTGGTCTCCTCCGTCTCCATCCCAGTCTCCACCCCCGACCCCACGTGTGCTCCCGCCGCGTCCTCCATGGCCTCGTCCGTCTCCTTCCCCTCGCCATCTCCTTTTCCCACGTCGTCCGCCTCTTCCCACAATCCAGCGAGGTGTAATTGTGGCCGGTATCAAAGTTGGCTAGTAGGCTCGAGCCCTGTACGGAAACAACAAAAAACGCTTCCCATCAGAACATTTTTTTTGTCGATTCTATACACGCGCTGCATATAATTCTTAGCCTGTCGATATTGAAAAGCTTACGTAAATCGTACAAACCTTGTCGATGGCCCTGCTTCTCTCGACGCGCCCATCCATGCCGCCGCCACCACCACCACCACCACCACCACCACCCGCGGTCGTTGGGCACCCATTTTTTCCCACGAGAACCCAGCCGTCTCCACCCTCCTTGGCTACGGCCGGCTTCCTCGCGGCGGCGGGCTTCTTGACCACGCGAGGCGCCTCGGCTGCGACAGCCTCCTGGGGGGGGGTGGACTCCTTGGCTAGGGCGGCCTCCTCCGGAGCGGCGGGCTCCTTCACTGCGACGGGCTCCTTGGCTGCGACGGGTTCCTCGGGGGCGGCGGGTTCCTCCGGGGCGGCAGGTTCCTTCGCTGTGACAGGCTCCTTGACTGCGGCGGGCTCCGTGGCTGCGGTGGGCTCCTCGGGGGGGCCGCCTCCTCCCGGGCGGTGGGCTCCTTGTGTGCGGCCGCCTCTTCCCGGGCGGTGGGCTCCTTTGCTGCCGGCTGTGGTACGTCCTGGAACACGGCCTCGAAGTGCCCAGATGGGTGCCATATCGCCATCGGGGAATGTGGCTGCAGGTCCTTCGCACCGTAGCACGGAACGCGTTCTCCCTCTTTCGTCGCCTTCACGAGTCTGAAGTTGTCTAGACCTGATACGACAGCCGCGGCATCCATGTGTTTTCCGTCCCAATATCCAACTTCATGTTCCACCACCATGACCCATGTCTCCCTCTTCAAGATGAGTAGGAGAGGGTTGGTCAACAATTCTTCGATGGGGCTCTCCTGTACTTTGGCGGTGCCAAAGGTGAAGTCGTCAGTAAATTGCCCACGCTCCACTGTGGGGTGGATCTGTGCCCGTCCGAGGCTGGCTACGTCGCGGCGAAGCTTGCGGATGCTGGCGAGTTGTTCCCGTTCCACGCGGGCTGTTCCGGGGGGAACCTCGGACTTGATCCGACGAAGATCGGTGATGGTGTGCGAACCACAATCCCCCCCGCCAGGGTTGGGCCACGCTCTAATGGGCGTGCCATCCCTTAGGTGATACATTGTTCACCTGACATTTTACAAAAATGAGAACCGAGTGTGTACATACCAGCTACTACTTCGAAATATGTATGAAACTTCGCTGTCTGTACTAGATAGTGTACTTACCTTGACCTTTGATATGCAACAAAACTAGCCCACACTACCACAGGAGGTTGTCATGTGGACGGCCGTGGAACCGCAGAACTAAATAGTGAATGTGCATGATTGGTTTCGTCATGCCATCAAAAATATTACACGCCTATGTACGTTGTCTGTCTGCCACTATGACCCCACTCCCTAGCACTGTCTCCATGGTCTCCTTCCCACCTGAGTCCACACGATTCAGCTTCTGGCCCAGGGTCGGCGTTCAGGACGTTCTCTACAGCGGTCAAGATAGAGCCGGACACAGATAACGGAAGATACCACACCCCCGCGCTTAGCTTTGGTCCAAGGTTGTGACCTCGTAGAGTTGCTCAAATCGATCGGTGCTTGGAGGGTGTTCTTCTTGGTGGGGTAGGTATCGAAAACACCCAGGTAAAAATTGGGATCGGCACTACAGCCGGAGGTGTTGCAAGGTTCCTGTCATTCCCTATGACGAAGCAGGATCCGGGGGGGGGGGGGGGGAGGGGCAATTTTT
>CACKRE030000189.1:44132-59217 GCA_902602495.3 Ectocarpus sp. CCAP 1310/34 | reverse complement strand
CTCTCTTGCCCACTGGTGTAATAGGACAGGAAATTGCACGCCTTGCTTTGCGGAGGAGTTCGAGGGGAGAGAGAGAGAGAGAGATAAGTCCACACTTACATCCGGCTACAAGAGGGGGTGATGGTAATGCGGTACACGCAAGCAGCAGGGAGTCGTTAGGGTTCTGATCAACGACCGGCAAGACGCGTTGGTTTACGCGATGCTGATGCTAATGCTGATTGAGCCGGCGGGATCCATGCGCACAAGTATGAATAGGAACGAAGGAATTCAAGACGAAACTTGCCGGCGGTTGACAGCGAGCGATTTTCGAGGTTGTTTACAGGGTTGCGAGTGTGTGTGTTTTCTTATTTGTTGCAAAGCGGGCGAAAAATTACAGTAAGGGTGCGTGAGTTGGCACGGGGCAGACAGTGAGCTCGCACAGGGTCGGTAAGATCGCACCCCTTTGCGATTTGTAAAAGCAAAGGCTTCGTTTAGAGATTTGATTTAGGTGTTTCACAGGGTTGGTGGGGTGAGTTCGCACCCCAAGTTGCAACGGTTTGCGTATCGTGAGAGTCTCATCTCGCAGTCTTTCTATTGTCGAAGATCCACTGCGTTGCGTAGATCGCATTGTGGCAGTGCACACCTAAAACTGAGGAATTTCTTCATGGTCGGTGCAGTAGTTGGTGTTCAATCGTAGTCTATGCACCAAAACACTCGTACCCCGTCGATGTGATATAGTCAGGATCACACGTGTCGGAGAGATCGAACAAGGGCGTGCGCCATAAAAAAAGCATGACCGAAAACATGCGACACGGGTCGCAAACGAGCGCGCATGTCATCTTGCCGCCGGGGGAACAGAAGAATACCAGGGGGCACACAGATAAGCCCCAGCCCCTACCCCGATAATTGTCGTTGGTAGTGAAGGATACCCCACCGCCCCCCTTGAGAATATTACACTCGTTGCCCGAGGGCTCATGAAAAGTATTAGTTCAAGATATACTGTGGTCGGGATAATGTCAAGGCCGAAAGATTCACAATCCCAGTCGAGCTTCCATGTTGGAATCAGGTAACGCCCCGCCCGGCCGTGAGGTCCCACTCTCTCACCGTGATCAGATCAGGGTCAACATATCCGTCTATGGGTGGTGGTGCCGACAGTAGTACAGTAAGGGGGGGGGCGGGTTGACGGCAAAAACAAATGAGTGTGGACTCAGGAGAGAGAGAAATCGAATTGACAGGAAGCTGGAGGGTTCAGGAGTTGCTCCGGGTCGGACAGAAAACACTTCAGAAAGCATCATACGATTGGCTTCGCTAATATCTAATATCTCGTGCGGGACTACATGGTATAGGGCCGGTCAGCCTCAACAAAATACATTCCAGGAAAATGTCTCGACCCCCCACCAAACTTGCAATGACAAACAGATATTGTGCCCTGTGGTCTTGGATCAAGACAACAGATGCACAGGCTGACATAGCATGTCATCCTGTTGATCTCCCAACACACGCTCACCACGAACACTACAGATAGCGCCCGCACTTAGGATCCTCAATTTAATAGTTTCGGCCGATGCTGGTGTTCTTACAGTACAGAACAGTACTTCCTCTTCTACAAATGGCCGCTACATATATAGGTTGTAGTGTAGAGGTTCGTAACCCGGCACACCGATGGTGCTCAGGTTCTTTGTCCTGAAACACGAGTGCGGGCAATATCTGCAGTACTCAGTAGAAACCGAACACGAACAGGTGTCTTCGTGTCGTGCTACTATCAAGATGCCTCAGGGAGCAGCAAGCACAAGAGCACAGCAGAAGATTAGAGGCATTCTCATCTAGACATACTAAACGAGGTTCATGTTTCCATGTCTAACCTCGGAGAGGCTGGAAACCCCAAGCTTCCTGTTACCAACAACCGCAGCATCATCAGGCACGTACTCTGCAGGAGCGGTGCACCAGCCTTGTGTCAGATCCCCTCCAAACCAGCCATCCGGCATGGAGAAGAACACGTTCTCGTACACGGCATCAGTGTAGTGCCTTGTATTGTAACACACCGTGCGTAAAACACCCTGTCAACAGATGGACCGCTAGCAGGCAGACAGAGGTCCACTGTTAATGGCTGGCATCCTTTGTCCGCCGGCTGACTCCTAGCAGTAGACTCACATTGCCAACCGCACCAACTATCTACACCCTCGCCTCACGACTAACCCTCAACCTAGCCCCTGCTCCCTCTTCTCGCCCCGCCCGACCCTCCCTTTCCTCTCCCCCCTCCCCCACCGCCGCCGCCACGCCCTCCCGCCATTCGTTCGCGTTCAGACATGCGCTTTCGGACCCCGGGGGGTGCCGTGTTTCGACTGATGTGCAGCACGCCGGACTTCATCATGCCCATCGAAGGAGCCGGCCCGAAGCTAAACACACAACAAAGCAAGGGGAAGGCGTGTTTAGTCTCAGGCCAAGCGTACGGGGGTGGGTGGAACTGAGTTGATCACAAAGTCTACCACACGCACCACGCATACAAGAAAACGGGAAAACGAAAATGTTTGCGTAGGGAAAGAAGCACACAGGGTGAGGACGAAGACTATGTTAGATCAAGGAAACCGGCATTGTACGGGGAAGACGAAGAAGAACGAGGTTGAGATTTCTTCTGAGCCAAAAACATGGAAAAGAAGAGACGAGAGTAGAGGGGCCACCCGCGGGTGAGGGGCTGCGTTGTTTTTTTTTCGCGTTCTTTTATCCATAGCACAGCGTACCGTGTCAAGTACTTCGCCCTGCAGGATCGAGGTGGTGGTGGTATTCATAGACGTGTTCAGAAGGAGAGAAGGGTCATATCATACGTCATACGTAATGGTCCCACAGAAGGTACAACGCCACGGGCCGCCCGGGGGATCGCCACTAACATTCGAACTAAATGCTTGCATTCTGCACAAATAACAAAAATGCCGTCACCAGCATCCTTCGATCTCGCTTCGACCCCAAGTCTGCTCACTGGACTGCTTGACGGGCAACAAAGGCCTCTCGAGTGACACACGAAACACCCAGGACCCACCTCGAGCTACCACCTCCTCGTTCACTTCCGCAACCCCTGCTGCTTCCACCACCGCCGCCACCGCGGCCACGAAACGTTTGCGCCGACTTCCTCCTGGCCGACCCAGCGTTGCCAGTGACAACACCAGCCTCAGCCTCCATGGCTACCCGGCGTTCCTCGCGCTGCTTGGCCTTCTTGCGGAGTCCCTGGAGCATCACGTACGGCATCCTCGGGTCTTTCGGAGCCTGCAGATTACGTTCGCGTGGTTCGTCACACACGTGGCGTGATGCGAGAAAGCGAGCAGAGAGTTGTGCGTTTCGGTTCAGCCAAGGTCATGGGGTGCATGTAGTCCGGTGATTTGGTCTCACCAGTTCTACTGGAGGGAGGACAAGAGGAACATATTGGAGCTCGATGGAGCACGAGCGGGCTGGACAAGACTGGCAGGCAAACACGGTTCTTGGGGAACGGGTACAGCGGTGTGTGTGTGTGTATGTGTGTGTGTGTTTTCGTCCTATGGCGACAGTCCCCCCATTTTTCGTGGTGAGACGTGTACTACACTTTTCAGCGTATGTATAGTACTACACTTTTCAGGATATTTTTTCGTACAACTACAACCATCCAGGGTCACACAGGAGGGGGTAAACACCAGGGCTTTTTTCTTCTTTTTGTTTATTTTCATGCCCCACCTTCCTGCTGCGGTGCGTGCTGAATTTTATTTTTATCGCGAGAAGGGTCCAGCCGTCTCTTTCCCTCGTCAACGGTGCTAACGTCGAAGTTTGGTACTCACGAGAGCTTGTCAGCTATATTTCGCTTTCACCCGCAAATTTCGTAATTTCTTCACCCCATGGGGATTCGAACTCACGACCTCTGCGACTAGCGGATTACGAGGATACCACTAGACCACCGGGGCGATCGGTGGTACCATGGCCGGGAATCATAACCATGGGAACAGAGCCAAGCACGGTAGAGTATGCCATGCCAAGATGGAACGGGGATGGGAATTCGAAGACGTGCATGCGTATCAAGAGAACAGGGGGCCGATCTCGTCGTGGTCACCGACTTGCAACGCCGCACTTATACGGCACTCAGTGCTTCGTGCTGGCAATATCAAGCGGGTTGGTATGTGATGCGTCTGCCAAAAGGCGCGCGCTGAATATATGGTATGATCTGGCGTACTGTTATCCACGACGGGCAGCATGCTGCGCCGTTCTCCGACATCATAACTTCGCAAAACCTCACACCTCAACCCACAAAACAACGAGATGAGGAGGGAACCACCCTTGATTCGCAACTAATCACGCACGAGGAATGGTACCCAGCCACACAGTGGCAGGAACAGTAGAGCCAGCAGCAGCAGCAGCAACAGCATTAACACAAACAAACTGCTGTTACTCTTCTATGGCACACGGAGGAGGGCGCCGGTATTGTACCAAAAACACGGCACGGCCAAATCAGCACGAAACCTTTCAACAGTCCATCACCACCACCACCACCCACCCTGCCACCCCTCTCGACGATCTTGCGCGCTTCGTAGGCCTTCTTCTCCTTCCCCGTGAACTGTTCTGAACCGAGGTCCGTCACCGCCTTCCAGATCTGCTGGTAGTCGCGCTCCCAAGAAGGCGCCCTAGGGCGCTTTCGCCCTCCTCCTCCTCCTCCTGCTGCTGCTGCCGCTCCGTCATAGCGCTTAGTGACGTCGCCACCGTCAACACGGGCCTTTTTCCTGGGCTTCGGACGGTTCTTTTCCTGCGCAGGGCGGGCGGTGGGCGATATGTGCAAGGATACGGACAAAAGGTTGATTTGGGCGGCGAAAGTGGCGGAAGTTTTCCGTTTGTTGCGGCACGTAAACTGTGCTGCTAAGGTTCGCGCCCAGGGAAAAATAAATATTTTCCGATTTCTCGACATCCAGGTTCGATTCTTCGGCACGCCCTGTTAGGATTTTGCTGGCCCATCGTGTGATGTCGATCATCCGTGCGATCTCATTGCGGTAGAGGAGCAGAAATCCGTCGGTGTGCAAACATCTCTGTTCTTCTCGATGACCCGTCATGCGCAGCGCCCTCACTGCAACGTTGGGGGTGGGGGCAGCTAGGTTCGGCGACAAAACTTTGTTCTTTTTCTAGCCCCGGCAGATAACGCAACCCCTCTCTCTACCTACTAGTACAGACACAGGCCATGGTCGAATGCATGGCAGTGTGAGACAAGGCCAGCACTACTTTCGGTCGACCGTTTCCTTTCTTCTGCTGCGGGATACCGGGGAGCGACGACAGTCGCTGGTATAGTAATACCGAGGGCCCCCGTCTGTGGATGCCGAGATTGCGCCGGCAGACCCGGGAAGGCCATGCAACCAAACACTCTCGAGCAACACCTCGTCCAATGGTACACCCCAGAACAGCAGTCATGAAGACGCTACACACATGTTCTTCAGCGTTCATCACTACACTGTTTGACTGCTGTAGCAGCTCCACGCGATTGGGGTCGGTGGTCCCAAGCGCTCAGTACATGTGTGACGAGGGTAAAAGTTACTGGTGACGGCAGGGATTCAGCCGAAAACCGGCACAGGTGCCTTGAGCCTGGAGACGTTCTCGCACAACAGGGTGTCTTGATGTCTTGCCTGCAGCCAAGCAGTGGCTCCTGGCTTTGTGTTTCCCCCGCCGGAGACGGTAACAGTCAGTCGAATACGCCCTGCTTATCACCCAAATCCTGCTGTCCTTTCAAATCCACTGATGCTGCACCGTTTAACATGAGTTGATGTGAAAGGGTAGAAGCATTTCGTTCATGAGCAGAGCATACGCGAGAGGCTGTTAAGCAGGCAGCGTGAGAGGAAGCACAGAGACGGGAGACAGGAAAGGAGTCCAGCCCTCGTGAAAGGGATAGATCCTGCTGTGTGCGAAAATGTCTGAAGGCATCTACAACAGCAGTTACCGGTTTTCTGCTGAAGTACTCCTAGTGGCTAGCGGTCTCCCTCCCTCTCTCTCTCTCTCTCTCTCTCTCTCTCTCGATCTGTCTGTCTGTTTCTTGTGTCTGTCTCGCTCTTGCCGTCTGTTGTGAATGGTGGACCGTGCACGGCGTCAAACTGCCCCTCTCACTTTCAAGTTTTGCGCTGAGGAATACGCGCCGGGGGCCTCAACGACTTGGACACCGCCAGCAGACGTTGAAAAGCCATGTCCTTTCCTTGCTCTTGCAGGCATCCTTCTGTCTGGAGGCAGCGCAGTGCAATAGCGTCGGCGGCGTGAAGTTGGTTGCTTTTCGGAGATCGATAATCGGAGATCGCAGTGTGGGTTGTCGACAAGTTCTAATGGCATTTTTTTCGTTCAGCAAAGAGAACCTGCCGCACTTCGACTTGTTTTTTGCACCGCTGCGTGCTGCTAGTGGCTCTCCTGACGCACCTCTGTTACTCTCTCTGCACTGCAGCCCGTCCAGTCTGCCGTGTGAAACAGACCTCTTGTAGCCATGAGAGATTTTCCAAGTGCAGGGCGGAGGGATTCAATACACCGCGGTACTGTCAACAGCAGGACCGCCGGGAGTCAAGATGCATTGGTGTCTCCAGCAACTGCAACAACGGCGGGAGCACCGCACACGCGGCGGCGCCGGCGAACCTGTTTCCTGTTCCTGGCCGTGTTGTACTGTAACTTTGGCAGCAAGAGCGGAAACGACGTCCACGCTCTTGTCATGCCATGCCCCCAGCACAGGTCGTCGCTTGCCTCCTCAACAGCGTCAAGCTTCTCCTCATCATGTCGGGTCCGACCTCAAACCTCAACCCTCGGTAGCAGCAGCGGCTCTCCCGGTGCTGCTGCTGCTGCTGCTGCTGCTCCTGGAGCCCGCGTGGCACCGCCAGCAACCCTCTTAGCCATGCAGCAAACCGGCGGGAATTGGGAAGAATACTTCGGTGGTGGTGGTGGTGGTGGTGGTGGTGGTGGTGGTGGGCGGGGGGAGCGTAGGGGGCGGGATCAAGGCTCTGGGGCAGCGACAGGCAGCAGAGAACGAGGACGTGGCCGGGGAAGGGGAGGTGGGCGTGAATGGGCAGTCGAAAGAGGCGGTGGTGGCGGCGGAGGGCGTGATGGTGGCGGCCGCGGTGGATGGGGCAGTTCAGGAGGAAGAGGAGGAAGAGGGCGCCAGTACGACAACGGTGGCGGTGGCAGGGGCAGGGGTGGTGGCAGAAGCGCGTTCGGGCGTGGGCGTGGTAGTGGTGGAGGAAGAGGCGCCAGCAGCGCGTACAGCGATGGTCCTGGTCGATACTCAGGCAGAGGGGGCGGGGGGATCGGCACTCGGAGCGGCCGAGGGCGCGGCAGAGCGTCGGCTGGCTGGAACGATGGCCCGGGTTACAACATGGACGACTTCGAGCTGGTGGAGGAAGGCACCGGTGACGATGGCACCTGGGACGATTATAGCGACTACAGCGACGACCCTGGGCTGTACAAGAAGCCCCGCGGCGCCGACACCGCCTACGTTGAGGACCTTGGTACCGAGCTCAAGGTGACTGCTGCTATCTTGTGGTGTTACGTCCCAGGATGCCTGCGTATGATTCCGGCGGGCTTCTTGAAGTTCCGTCAAGAGAAGTGTATGCGCGCATGTGTTCCATTCACCACCAACCAGTCATGTTGACATACGAAACAATACAGACCTTAGTTCACGCAGACACAGCACTAGGGTCGGCACAAGAGTTGAACCTTAATACCTGCGTGTATTTCTACCGGCAAGGCGGTAAAGAGTCTTGCCCCACACCACACTAGCACTGTGCAAACACCAGAGTACCTGGTGTAGATGACGCTTGGGGTGAGCGCCAGGGTCTGCCGTCAAGTCTTGTGCCAGACAACCCCAAGAGTCTGGTGGCAGCGTATATCTCTGTTAAAAAACTACATTTCCAAATATCGCGGAATCAAGAGTGCAGGCAAGTTGCCACCTTTTGTGTACCCGTAGACAGATATCTGTGCCAGTGTATGCGAAACGTGCTCGAGTCTCCCCCGTCATTTTCTCTCTCCAATTATGTCTTACAGAAATAGTAGCAGCTTTGGCCAACGACACTACGCGTATGGTGTCAGTCCAACCCAACCCTGCCTTCACCAGCAAAAAACCCTGTCCCACCGCTAATAACCAACGTCTTCTCTCCGTGTCCCATAGGTGATTACCAGAGGAGGCGGGGATGGTTTCTCCGCAGCCCCTGCAGCGAAAACCGTCTTCAGCGCCGACCCCAACCTCTCCCCGGTGTCCGGAGAGATGGGGGTAGGCCGCAGCCACAACCGCGAACGGCGCGCCGCCCGTCGGGAACAACGACGGCGGGAAGAGCGCGACAGCGAAAAGGGGCGGGGGGAGGGGGGGCGGCTATGGTCAGAAGATGAGGGTGCCGCCGATGCTGCTGCCGCTGCCGCTGCCGAGGCTGCGAAAGTGCGGGACGGAGCGCAGCTGCGGATAAAGCGCAGGGAAGAGAGGGAAAGGGCGGAGCGGGAACGCCAGGCGGAGTACTTCGCTTCCCTCGACGGTCAAGGCGGAGGTGCTGGTGCTGGTGCTGGTGCTGGTGCTAGCGATGGCGGGTTGGACGACATCTTTGGCGACTACTTCTCGCCGAAAAAGTCCTCGACGCCGCCCGCTTCTTCTACCGTCGCCCCCCAACCCAAGCAGGGGTTTGCCCAGAATCCTTCCTTGCCTGCGTCTACCTCAGGCTGGGACCAGCTCCCACCACCCGTGTCATCATCCACAAGCGGCAGCAAACGCCCCGAACGGCGGGACGACTACGGCAGCAACCTTCGAAGAAACCCCTCGGAGCGGGAAGCCGAGCGTGACGACGGGTGGGAGAGTTCCGGTGGCGGCGACTACGGCGGCGGGCGCAGGCGCGGGCAGGGGCGCGGAGGGCGTGACGGCGGTTTCCAAGACTTTTCGGAGCCGGTATCGGAGGGCCGGTTCGGCCGACAGGCTCAGCAGCAACAGGGAAGGCGCGGCAATGGGCGCGGGGGCGACGACTTGGGCCCTCGTGGGAGAGGGGGTGGAGGAAGGGGTTCCGCCGCGGCGGATTACGGCGGTGGCGGCGGGCGGGTGGTGGACAAGAGCATCTGGGACGCGGACCGGTGGGAGTCGACGGGATCGACGGCCTGGATCAATGCCGGGGAGGGGGACGGCAGCGCGGGTGGCGGTGGGAGTGGCGGGGGTTCCCTGCCGAGTTGGAAGGTACGACCGACAGTGAGGAAGACGTGTACGTATTTCCATCATTTCCTTTTGTCCCGCTGTGTTCGTGTGGTTGACGCGGGCCCGGTTGGATGTGCCCATTAACACGCTACGCTACAATGTCCTTCCTTTGTTCGAGAGAAGGAAATGCTATACAACAATGCGTTTTCCGCTGGCCTAGGTTTTCTTCTTGACGTCTGGTTAAACTTGCTTCGTTTATTTGATGATTTTGATGGTCGGTCGTCGAAGGCAGAGGGGGCATGAGTTATGCTTTTGTCGTCGATTTTAACACCGCCGAACGCGTTGGCGAAGAGTCCTCACCACGAACCTTCAACCCACACAGGAACCGCCAAAATAATTCCTGAACATGATTTTTTCCAGCGGCACCAATCTAAGCATGCGTTCTATTCAAAGCTCCCGCGAGGGACCGTTTACAGTGATTGCTCCGCGTTTTTTGTCGTGGTGTTCTTGCGAAAGGTCCCCAAGGCGAAACAAGAGACGGCGAAGGCGAACAGCGCGCCTGTTCCTGATTGGCTGCCGCGACAGGGAGGCCTCGGTTCGGAGTCTCGCCGGGGAGTTGCCCCGCTTCCCGAGGGCATCGACACGAGCGTCAAGAAGTAAGGCGGCATGATTGCTGTGTAGTCAAGAAGTAAGGCGGCATGATTCGTGTGTCGTCAACAAGTAAGACGGCTTGATAACTTTGTAGTCAACAAGTAAGGCGACTGATTCGTGTGTCGTCCAGAAGGAATGCGGCTTGATAACTGTGCCATCAAATAGTAAGGCGGTTTGATAACTGTGTCATGAAGAAGCAAGGCAGCATGATTACTGTGTAGTCAAGCAAGGCGGCTTGATCTTCGTGTCTTTGTGCAGACGGTAGTGCGTGTACCGGCGTGGGCGTGTGTACTTTTTTTTAGGCCAACTGCTCGGGGGCGTTTTTAGTTCATTCCGGGGGTATTTGTGTTGCTTTGTCCATGCGAAGGCAGTTGAGGCAGACTCCTGCCTGTGCGGAGCATGTGGTACGCGGGTAGACAAACGGCCGGAGTTGACGTGTTCTGAGGAGATATGCAGGACAGCAAGAAGTTTGAAACAGTGCATATTCGCATACGGTGCAGTTTTTTTTTTTATCATTGAAAATGCGAATAATAGATGAGGAGGGAGGAGAGAGGGAACGAGAGAGTTGGGCAGAGAAATAACGACTCGGGGAAGTGCTGATACATCTTACTCGAGGTAAGATGAGCATTTTTTTGAGTCGTTGTGGGCGATTTTTTTGTGCGAATCCAGACAGAAGGAATGTGCGTCCTATAAACAACGGTGTGAGGACCGAATTTGTCCAGACATTAGTATTTGAAACGTGTGTTGTGCGTGTTGATGTGCTGTTGCCCGTGCGTGCGGGACTGCTGTCAATGCTATGCTACACCAGGCTGGGGGTGAAGGGACTGGAGGCGATGCTGAAAGACAAGTTTTCCAAGATGAAGGATGGCGTGTTCACGGCCGAAGATGACGAAGCGTGAGTGCGTGTGATATCATTGCACACTTTGCTGTCGCGGCTGGAGCTGGTGATAATAGTGCTAGTGCTAGTGCTGGTGTTCGGTTGGTGCAAGTGACCCGACTGCTGCAGCTGCTTTTTTTCTGGTACTATTTTATGAAACGGAAGTACAACCGCCGTTGATTAAGCGCTTGGCTAGGCTACATGTTAGCACCGGATAGTGCTTTACGGCCATGCTGGGTAGCAGCCCCCCCCGTCCCCCCGTCCCCACCCCCACCTCCGCGTGTCCAGGAAAGGTTAAGGTTGAGGGTAAGGTTACGGTCTGGAGCGGAGACGTTACATAACGCATGACCCTCTTTCATTGATCGATGTCCAGTTGACCTCGGTTCAAGACTTGCAATTGATCGTGATGCCCCGAATCGTACCACGTTTCAGGCAGCGCTTGCCATACCCCCCCCCGACCTTCCTTTTCCTCATACGACATCGCTGCTATTGTAGCGAATTTTACGACCCCGATGATGAGGGCTTCGAGAAGCTGGTGGATGGCGAGCAGCTACCTCTTGTTGAATTGGAGGACGGTGTGGTTGGTAGCGTGGACGTCGGAGCGGCCGTGCAAGACTTCCGAGGTAGATACACATGGTGCATGATTTAACAACCCTGTGAGTGGGAGCCATACGTTTACCATGCTCTAAGTGCGCAAAAGGCCTCATTCGAAACAAACCACTCGTCAAGTCTACTCTACGCCAAGTATTGTAAGTTTGCTGTTTCAGCCTAATTCTTTGTAACATCCCCAACATCCCCAACAGGTGCCGTGCGGTACGACGACCCAAACGCCCCTCGTCCCAAGGGCCTGGGAGTGGTGGCTCGCTCAGAGGCCGAAGCAGCCGGAGGGGGGTTCCGGATGCGGTCTCCTTCTCGTGCCGCAGCAGCAGCAGCAGCAGCAACGGCAGCAGCAAAAGCAGCTACTACTGGCAGTACCGGGGGTGGTAGGGACGCGTCCCCTGCTGTGGAGGACTACGACGAAGACGGCAGCAGCGGCAACAAGTCGGTCTCGAGAAGCAAGGGGAGCCGTGGTGACGACGGCGGGGGTGGTGTTGGCGGGGACGACATCGCGGTTGGTCGGGGGGCGGCCGAGAGGGAGGACGTGGCCGTCGTGTCGGAGGAGCGGAAGCAGGAGCAGGATGGTGTCGCCGGGAAACTGGGCAAGAAAGACAAGACGAATAAATCGCAGGTGCATGGCAAGGAAGCGATCGATGGGTGGCACGGTTACGCGTGTGTTATTTGCAATAAATTATGTTGGAATCGTTGCCTTGTTTTCTTGTTTAGCATTTTGTTCGTGAATTGTGGTTGTTTCTAAGACAGCAGCGAGCGTGAACTGCCGGTAGGTAGATACATATCGTTACAGGTGGACTGCCATAGGTGATATACGGTACCCCCCCGACATCGCTGATTTCGACTGGTAGAGTAGAATCTTCACGGGGACGGCGGCGATATCCAGTACATGTATGGTGTAATAGTTTGCAGAAGCGGGGCTAGCCGGCCCGGCGCCGAAAGACGAGAGAAGGCGCTTCGCAGAAACATTGTACGGTATGCATAGAAACGTTTGTCACCGGTTCTGGATTGAGGTCTCACGCCCTTCCTCTGGCTGTAGAAGCTGAAACAGGGCTCCTTCGACCGGGGAAATAGCTCAAAATCGCCGCGTGTGCGTTTGTTTGTAGCGTCGACCGCGCTGACCGGCTAATCAATAAAACCACACCAGTCTCAGCGCGGCCAAAAACGTAGCATTATTCTCATGAGTGTGTCTGTGTTGTACTTGGACGTTTTTTGTTGCTCTGTTCACCGCTCGACAGGCAGTGGAGAAGAATAAGCCGACCTACACGGCGATCAACATCGCCGACATGGAGACCCTCGAGCAGCAGGCCTCGTTCTCCTTCCGAGACCTGGGCATCCAGGATCGGACCGTTCTCAAGAACATCAAGAAGCTGGGAATCGATTCCCCGACGGACGTCCAGGTTTCCGCGATCCGCGGGCTCTTGTCCGAAGACCGGGACGTGATCATCCACGCCCACACAGGTTCGGGCAAGACCCTGGCGTACCTGCTGCCGCTCATCGCGGCCACCGATCCCGACAGCAACGCCCTGCAGGTTCGTTCGTGGAAGCCCTCGCTCGCTTTTTTTTTTTTGTGGGTGTTATTGTTGTTGTTGTTGTTGTTGGTGTTGGTGGTAGTGGTAGTGGTAGTGGTAGTGGTAGTGGTAGTGGTAGTGGTAGTGGTAGTGGTAGTGGTAGTGGTAGTGGTAGTGGTGGGCGTCTGTTGTTGTTGTGGTAGATATTGTTGTTTTTGTGGTTTTTGCGTTACTGATGTTGGTGCTGCTGTCCGGTGGTTTTGTCGTCATTGGTCCTTACGTGTGGCAACGGCAACGGCAACTTCTTCCGTCGCATTCGCATCCATTTCGCCGTCTCCTCTTCACCCCGCTCGGTCTTTTCTGCCCCCCGAAACCTCTACGACGCCCGAAACTGGTGTCATCACCGCGTATTATATCTCTACAGCATATAATACAGGGCCTAAATTTTCTTTGTGTTTTTCTTCTTTCTGTGGTGCCTTCAGGCGATCGTGGTGGCCCCAGGCAGAGAACTGGCCAGCCAAATCTTCTCCGTGTGCGAGAAACTTATCCAAGGGACCGGCCTCCGTAGCACCATGGTCATCGGGGGTGCCAACGCCCTGAGGCAGGTAGAGAGGATCAAGAAGGTGAAGCCGCAGGTGAGAATGGAGAGCCGTGATTGGCTAAACGGCATATACTTGTCTTTTTTTTTCAGATCGGGGCTACTTTTCTCGCAGCTTTCGCTGCTACGGCAAGGGTCCAGCTGCAGATGTTAAATGAATGATGGAATGGTCGATCGGAGAAGAAGTGTGATGGACGAAAGGCAGGTGTTTGCCTTCTTGTCTGGCAATCAGTCTGCCGGAGGTCACAGAAGGAGGAAGCTTGCGCAGTCTGGTGTTTGATCTGTGAACGCTGACACACGGCTTTGTTTTTGCGGTGGTTCTTTTTTGACATTTTGTCATCTTGTTGCAGTTGTAGTAGTTGTTGTTGTCGCTTCTGCTATTATGTTGTTTTTGTGACTGACTCTTGTCGCCTGCGGCGTTTCCGGTCTATGTCGTCATGTCATGATTGGCCAATCAAAGTTGTACAAATCTTGCCTCCCTCGGCTCACACGTTGGTTCCATAACTATTTTCTATTTTTACTAACATGGATTGGATGCAGTTATTATTACAGCTTTTAAGCCTCTCCTGTTTTGTAGTTTTTCGTTGCGGCAGGTGACCATTCGTCGCGCTGTCCTTATGTAGCCACCACCTCATCCATCGCTTTCTTCCTTGCACTTTGTTGTTGTTGGCCTTAAATTGCCTTGCCTTGCCTTGCCTTGCAGATCGTCATCGCCACCCCCGGTCGCCTGTGCGAGTTGGTGTTCGACCGCCGGAGGATGAAGCTGGGCATGGTCAGAACGGTCGTCTTGGACGAGGTGGACGCGCTGCTGAGGCCCCCGTACGACCAAGAGATAGACGCCATCATGGATGCAACTCCCGGAGGTGATGGCTTTTGTGCTTGTTGCCGTTCTTGTCGCCGCCGCCACCGCTATGTTTTGCAAAATAACGCGTCTGATTGAAGGTTGAACTTGGTACAAACCTGAAACCCCAGTTGAGGCTTGGATAAACACGGCTTGAGGCCCGAGCGTCCACACGGCAAACACGGGGGCAATATGCACAGCAGGACCGTAAACAACGTTGATGGCTAGTTCATGTTGAAGCGTCACAACGCAGTCTTCGCTGCTGACCACTCCCAAATGACGGGGTACAAGTGAGGACTAGTTTGGTGGGCAGTGGTATTGAGACAGTAGCAACAGCAGCAGCAGCAGCAGCAGCAGCAACGGCAACAGCAACAACGGCTCTCTAAATGGCTCTCTCTCTCTCCCTCGCGTTGGCCTTTCAGGGAGGCGGCAGGCGGTGTTCGCGTCTGCAACCGGCCGTTCGCCGGTAGTCTCCGCAGCCTCTGAGCGTTACATGAGGAAGGAACCGCTGTTTGTCGGTGGAGGTGATTTGGGTGTCGGGAGCGGTCAGCGGAGGGGCGGTCTGCCCTCCAACATCCGGCACACGATCCTCACCATGCCCAAGGTGTGTTGACGGCGGTGTGAGAGAAGGAAGCTACACAGCCACAGCAAGAAGCCCGCTTGTGGAAGGGGGGGGGGGGNCAAAGCCGGGACGGAGCACGCCGGGTTCTCACCGGACCAGGCTCTCACATCACCAAGCGCGAAGCGCCGTGAGATATTCGGCGAGTCGCATGAAGGGTGCGCTGCATCCTGCTAAGGGTTTTCGGCATCTTGTGCTTACTTCCTCGCGTCCGGATGACAGCTGCGTATGAATACATTTATTTTCTGGTGCTTTCACATCCAGAGACAGTTG
>CACKRE030000189.1:30556-44024 GCA_902602495.3 Ectocarpus sp. CCAP 1310/34 | reverse complement strand
GGCTTGTTTTACAACGTCGTTGCCAAGCGACGAAAACCCAACCCCGATGGCAAACACCGCGGTACACCGGGGAGGGGTAGAAGTATTCTACTTTATCATGTATTGTAGCGTGGACTTTCCTGTTTACTTTGTGGCGATCGTGTGCTCCGAGGACGGTGGTGTAGGTTGCCCTTGTTGGTGCTGCTCGTGTGTTGTCCTTGTGGTGTCACTGGTGGTGCGTTTGGTTTTCGTTTTCGCACTTGAGAATGGCTAGACCTATCCTACTGTATACACCTCGCTTCCGCAACGGCAGAAAGGTCTGCCACGACTTCTATTTGTACTCATAGCCGGAGGCCTCTTTCTTCGTGTGGAGTCCTCAAGATACAACAATCATGGATTAATTTCGCTCGATACAGCCGCGCCCGCGAATGATTTTTTGCGGTCATCTCTAACGAACGAAGGTGCCATGGCCGACTTTGAATATTTAGCGTCTACTTGTACATCAGTTGCCCGAGAGCCCATCAGGAACGTTTGCTGCTGGCAATCCGAGCGGGTGTCTGTTTTTTAGGGTCGTTCAGTTGTAAGTATGTTGTTGAAGTTGCCATGGCTACAACCGTTTTTGTTTATTCTGTCGGTTTGGATGACGTCTGCTTTGTTTGTGCTCCCCAGCCCCGCCCTCCCTGAGCGATCTCTTGTTGGTGCTGTCGTGGTTGCTGTTGTTTGATGCTCAGGTGAAAAAGTTCGACACTCTACGGCGCTTATTGAACACGCAGCCCTTCCCGGAGAGCGTGATGATCTTCGTCAACGACCCCATACAGGTGTGTATGTAAAAAGGGTGTTTGCCCGACACGAGATAAGGTGCCCCAGGCCTTATATACTGACATGTGGTTGGTGCCCACATACAACAACATATGGTGAAATTGAGAGCGAAGCAAAATGAAAAATCGGGTCCAGACGCCTCTTGCCATTTCTTGGGAAGTAGGGGGCGGGCTCTTCCAAGAAGCGGCGCAAATTGAAGGTCTCATTAGCAGCGTCACGGGCATATGCGTGTCATCTTCATCGGATGCTGCAGCTAGGAGCTAGACAAGTTGCTAGATTTCCCCAGATTGGCTATTCCTGCCTCAAACTGTTGCAGGGCGGTATGGCCTCGGGCGGTGGGCTCTGCTGTAGCTTCTGCTCGCCGCTGTAACTCCACATCGAGAGACTCCCACAGGATGACCAGGGTACCTGCTTGTAGCTACGGGCTGGCCCTTCAATTCAAGCTACACAGCAAGCTCCACCTCTCAGCAGTAGTCCAGCTGCAGCGCATCGCGCAATCTCGCTCTCAATTAGATGCTTCGCTCTCAATTTCACCAATATGCTGTTATACCCCCCCCCCGGATACGAGCGAGCGGACAGCTCAGCACCGTAGACAAATACGCGGGTACCACGACGCACCTCCCATAGCATGTACTTTAGCCGGAACCCGACCGGCTGGCGGCGGACAAAAAACCTATTTTCACGTGCCCGGATTCGAACCCGGGACCTTTGACGTTGCAGGGATGACATCCTGCCGCTGACGCCACTGTAAAAAGGGTGTTTGCCGGACACGAGATAAGGTGCCCCAAGCCTTATATACTGACATGTGGTGCCCACATGTACCGTAGTATTTACAGCACTGTATCACAGTGTAACTGTGTGTGTGTTTTCGGCCTACTTATGATGGCGACAGTCCCCCCATGTTTCGTGGTGAGGCGTGTACTACACATTTTCAGCGTACGTAGAGTACTACACTTTCAGTGTATTTTTTCGTACAACTACAACCATCCAGGGTCACACAGTAGTTGTTTACGTACGTGTATCGCGGAACCAAGTACCACATTCTTATCTGTTGGCTTGACATCATGGTGTTTGTTTGGCGATTCTGTAGACGAACAGGTGCAGATGTGACGTAGCCACTATTGTAGTGCACGTATGTTCCATAGACAAGAAGTTCTAAATAGCGGGGGTACTGTAGGTAGCGTCTGGCCTTACACAAATTATATGTATGCCATCTTAGGTATGCATATCCTCGAAGGGCTTCAACTTCAATTATACAGAAAACCTGCAAACGCAGTGTGCTCGCTTCTTCACATATATCGTTGTATAGTGTAGTGTGCCGGCGTTTGTCCGAAACTCATGACAAGACAAGGTGCTTTTCGGGTGCAGCAAGGGCGGGGCTTTCATTGAACCCTCAACAGCAAGTATTCGTCTTTATGGAAAGTCGCAGCTTGTTGGCACGTCCGCGTTGGGTGTCATTTTCTTGGGTTGGCTTGTGGCCGATGAAGCGATCTCACGTCTCTCGGCCCACTCTCGGAGGCGTTTGCCGTCTCAACTGTTTCGTTTGTTGCTGAAAGAGCAAGAGCCGCGTGTTGCAAATTGGTCCTGCATGCAGCGTTTGGTGTGTCCAGGTATGTAATTGTGATACTTGCCAAGTCGAAAGCAGCAACAACAACGACAACGATGATTAAGACGAGAACAACAACAAGGAAGACGACGACAACATTGTCGACCGTGTTTCATGTCGTGTTTTATGTCGTATTTCGATGGATCAGGTGAACTGGCTGACGGAGCGCTTGGAGACAGTGGGCATTATCGCGGCACCTTTGTCCGGAGAGAGCTCCAAGGACGACCGTGCAGAGATAATGAGGCGGTTACAGGTGTGTCAACGTGTTTTTCTCTCTCTGCAAATGAACCCTTGTTTGTTTTGCCACGACAAGACAAGAGATGTTGACTGTAGTAATGCTCGTTCAGTTCACCCCCAAAGGTGCTCATGCCGGGTGCTCATGCCGTTTGCTAGCTGACCATCCCGTCATGTACAGCGTTGAATCTCGGGATACGTGGAACATGCGATTCAAACTGGCAATCTAGCTAACGAAATGGATACCCCAAGCGTATGCGAACGCACGAGCCGCCTTATGTAACACATCAAGCGCTCACACGCTGTAGAAATAATGTTCGTAAGGAGATGTCTAGGCCAACTCACGCTTGTGTTTGTGTTTATTTTGTCGGTTTGCTTTCTCTTCCTCAACTTCGTTCTGCCACCTTCTCCTGTCCGGTACTGCTGCTACTGCTGTACCTTGTCTTGTACTCTAGGATAAACGCATCGCCATGGTGGTGACCACCGAGATGGCTGCAAGAGGCCTGGACGTGGCCCACCTCACGCACGTTGTCAACTACGACCTCCCCACCGACGCTGACCACTACGTGCATCGTGCGGGAAGGTACGACAACTGTTTTGGCTGCTGTTTTGTTGGAACGAGGCAATGCTTCCACGGCCGGCGCCAGCGTATGCGCGTTTTTTGTACCCACAAAAAGACGTTGGTACGCGAAAGCAACTACCTGTCTCTTATGAGGAGGAAGGCATGTACCGCGTGTGCCCCCATCCTATCTACTGTAACTCTGCCCGGCACGGTAGACAGATAGATAGATAGATAGATAGATAGCGTATCTCCCTTCCTCAACGTGTGTGTTTGTTTTTCTTTCTTCCGTTTGGTTGCTTTTGAACGAGACTTGTAACGTATCATCGGCGACACACGAACGTTTCTACGGCGGCGATGGCAGATTGTTGTGGGTCTCTACCCAAATATGCATAGCTACCGCGTCTCCCCCCACAAAAGCCTCGACACTTCGTTACGCTTTTGGTGCTACGTAAAAACAATCCGATTTGTCTTGATTCGATTCGGCTCGATTCAACAACCCCTTCTGCTGTAGCACACTTCCGACTCAACAGTCCCCTTCCCGTTTCATGCCTTTCGCTGACCGACACCCCCCTCCACCCACACAATACAACAACGAAAAAGGTGCGGGCGAGCGGGAAGACCGGGGATCGTAGTGAACATGGCAACCCCGGACGTGAAGTTCGTCATGGGCAAGTTCGCCAAGAGCCTCGGGCTGCCGTTCGACGACTGCGAGGTTCAGGGGGGGCGGTTCTGGTCCGTCTCTACCACGGAACCCCCGGTAGCATCGGCGGCGAGGGCGACGGTGACAGCGGCGAAGACAGGGGCGGCGGTAGCAGCGGCGGGGGCGTGTGGTGACACGCGGGCGGAGGCAACCGCTACCGGGGGGGTAGGCGTCGTCGTCGCAGATGATCCTGCTGAGCCCCTGCCGCCGCCGCCACGGAAGAGAACGGCTTCTTCGATCGACAGGGGATTTTTGGGAGACCCGATCGGTAAGTCGAAACCGTCGGCGGGAACGCTGGAAGAAGACGGCGTTGATGATATCGACGATGGTGATTTCGACGACGACATCGCGGCGGAAGCGAGGGCGTTTTTGGAAGGGGGGGGGGCGGCGTCGGTGGCGACAGCACGGGGAGGAGCCGAGGCGTACGGCGTAGCGCCGTTCTCCACCTCCCCCCGACAGCCGGAGGGTCCCGAGGACGACGGTGATGTTTACGTCGACGCTGAAGACGCTGACGAAGCCATGGCGGAAGCCGAGGCGTTCTTGCGAGGGGAACGGGGATCTCCGGACAGCGCACCGGCTGTAGCGGGTGCTACGGTTAAGCCTTCCTCTCGGCAAAAAAAGAAGCAGTCGCCGGAGAAGAGCGCTGCTGGCGGTGACGTCGAGAGCGTTACTAAAAAGGAAACGGCACCTGTTCTTGAGACGTTTGAGGTCGCCGGGGGCCTGGCGATCGTGAACGCGCCGGAAGGTGCGGAGGACAACGACGATTTCGAAGGCGATTTCGTGATGGACGGCGGCGAGTTTGATGAGGATGACTGGGGGGACGGCGACTGGGGAGACGGTGAATGGGTAGACAGCGAGGAGGAAGATGATGAACAGGAGGACGAGGAGGAAGCGGCACAAGGATAACAATGATGGTAGTGTTGGCCTTTATTGTCGGAGGGACGGACGGTGGGTTTTTGCGGGGAGTACGTCGGGCGCGTTTGTTGATCCTTGGTTTGGTGCGCTGAGTATGACGAGTGTTTCGTGTCGTGGGTTTGGAGTGTGTTCACCGGTGTTTGGGAATTCATCATGCCAGTTCAGTAGAACTGCTGTTCATGTTCGTTCACCGTAGACCGCTGTTTGGAAGGCATACATGTGCACAGCAGTGATGGCGTCACCGCAGGCGGCGTTGTGTTTGAGAGGAGAAAGAGGGGAACACGTGGCCGGATTGTACTATGTCCACCCCGTTATGGCGATGTGTTCTTCGTCTCTTTAGCGGAGTTGTCGCCAGTCAGGCAGCTTCCTTTGTGTTGTGTTGCCTAAGAAGGAACGAACGGGAAGCAAGGAAGGCACAGTCTGCTTCTTTTTGTTGAGGTTGGGGGAGAGATTCGACGCAAAATATACCCAGGGATGTTTCCCTTAACATATCCCTACGTACTGTAGGTCTCTTCGCCAAAATTCCATGAATGGGTTCCTGAGTGGGGTTTGGGTTCGTTCGAAATCTAGCTTGACGGTGTGAGTGTTTAGTAGGTGACCAAATTGGTGGACACAGGTTTCACATACAGCCAACACGGTTCTCTTGACAAGCCAAACCGCGGCATTGTTGTTTTACAGGAGGAGGCACCCCGTTTTTTTCCTCATTAAGTTTGTTCTCGCGTGTTGTTGTTGTTGTTGTTTTTCTTCACATTAAACTCGTGTCAGTTGCTAATCCCAAAATCTAGCAAAGACTCGGTCTGTGGTCACAATAATGCTAGAGCCATCAGAAGATCTAAATAACACACACACTATTAGCAAGAAAAGGGTACACAAGCCCGAGGAGGTACACCTACAATCCCTGCAGCACGTTTGCGTGCTCACAACTTAACCACACGCCCACACACTACAATTCGACTAGACTACTACAGCAGCAGCATCATCCCCCTTTTCCCGCATTTAACCAAAATGAATGTTTGTCGACTACAGCGTACTGCTGTCTGACGTGCTGTCAGTACAATAACAACACCATGGTGCATGGTACACAAGCTCGGGGCATGCAGCTGCTGTCTGAAGTGCTGTCAGAATGAGTCCGTGGACATACAATGAAGAACACCACCAAACAAAGCCATCATTGCAATTGACGATCACCCGAATCTATCCAGATTAGCTGTGTTACTAGGAATCATTCCACATTGAAGGGGTCTTCCACGATGCAGGTACACAATTAAGGCACCCGGGTTATCCGCGCCATCTCTGCCGCGTCTCTCTATAAAACCAGTGACGTCATCACACACACCCAACTCCTATGTTCAGGAAAAAAAAGGAAAAATAAAGACGACACAAGAGATGTTTGTCCGTGCGCCACGGTTCGATGCCGTCCGCATACTCCGGTTCCGCTGCTCCGGTGCCGCTGCTCCGGTGCCGCTGTGGCCAGTCCTAGCAAGACCAAACTCGACCCGCTCCGCTTCGTACACGCTCTCGTTGCTGTCCTTTCCACTCGGTTCCTCGCTTTCTCCCTTGTTGCACTTAGGGTTCTTGGTCTGAAAATTCTCGCGCCGAAGGGTCAACCAGCCCAATCAGCTCGTCACCACTGACCCCTCCTCCTGTGATGGCAAAACCAGGTTACTGAGACACTATAGCTCCCTCTAGCAAACCTAGGATCTGTCCAACCTGCTTAACCACCCAATAAGCAGAGGCCTACTTGGTTTTCAACAGAAGTAGCGGGTTAGCTCCTTGGAAGGGCTAAACCCTTACTGGGTTATCTAGTCTAGGGATTACGTAACATTCATGCTGTATCCTCCGCAATGCACGCCTTCTCGAATACGCCTGTATTTGTGTTTTCGTCCTATTTATCATGGCGACAGTATCCCATTTTTCGTGGTGAGACGTGTACTACACTTTTCAGCGTACGTAGTATGCGGACTGGCAATCCCCTCTCACGATGCATAGTACGCTGTAATCTGTACATGAGACATGGTCGTGACTGTGCCACCTGCATGCCAATGCACACACAGATTTTTTTTTGTTCCGCCTTTCTCATCGTTCGCTGGAAGGCCTTCCGTACCAGACCACCCAGTCAGCGTGAGTGACTGACTGAGTGGTCTCATGTGGGGCCGTCTTGGAATTCATCCACATATCCACCACACGGCGTATTGGCGTATTCGAGTAGGCGTGCATTGCGGAGGATTTAGCTATTGAGACGCGCATGAATGTTGTGTGTGGGCGCCAGATCGGACAAATATTCAAACGTGTTGAACCTGACAAAAACACCCACCCGCGTGAGAACAGGACGGGGGGGGCAACAAGCACGTCTAACGACGAACGATTGTGCATGTGTACCCAACATGCGCTCCCGTTCTCCAAATCGCATGGGAAGACAAGGCGACAATGGCATACGCTAAATTGCGCGATCCTTGTGGGGCTCCGGCGAATCATCATGTCACAATACACACAGATGTGATGATTACACGGGCGGTGCTCTGCTGTCCCCTGTCCCCTGTCTCCCCCACACTCACTCACACAGCAGTGGATACGGCTAACACGGCACATCAGGCTCGGCGCGCTGGGAGACGGGAACTCCAGAAACCACGAGAGCTGTATGACGCATCTGTTCACGTCGGGTAAGCAAGCGGTGATTGCATTTCTCTACCGAGAGAGGATGCCTGCAAAATACAGTAGACACAGCACCAGTGCAGACAACTTGCCGCCGTGCCGCTGCATATCGCTGCCGTATCGTGTTGTTTGGACTCCAGCCGTGTCGTGTTCACATGTTCAGGCTATGCTTGTTTGTTCCTCTCGAGTAAGGGTGGTGTGGCGCATTTTGGCGTATTTTCAGGGAGAGTGGTGGTGGTGATTCCCATGCGTGATTTCCTTTTACCCATACGGCGGTTGCATATCGTATGCAGGGTATATACGAAGAATAATACCGTCTTCTGTCCTTCACACACAACGACTTCCCGGCTTCCCGGTTGGGGGAGAGTCAGCCCTCCGCATACCCGAGGTAATATGTACATCATTGATTACGACAGATTTGACTGCTTGCCCATCACGTGTGCACGCATGACAAAGAATCACCCATGTCATCTACTATCCCATTTGGACCATACATGTGACGCACGCAGCTATTACTTGTGATGTCAGTTGTCACCCCAAAGCCCAAGCAAAACGTGCGTCTTCACACAACCTGTCAGCAATGAACCCTGACCAAAATCCCACCGGCTGCGTCCCTCCCTCCCTCCCGTGCTCATGCCGACCAAACAGGAGCTGTGGGAGTTACCGGCTACGAAGAAACCACATACAAGAAGCTGGATCATGCGAACGATGCGTAGAGAATGCGCACAGCATCAGTGTACCACAATGCCCACATACGGCACAGCGCAGTCCAAAAAACCGGAGTACTGCGCCAAGCATAAGCACCCCGGGATGGTAGACGTTCTCAACAGGAGGTGTGGCCACTAGGCTTGTTCGAAAACCCCGTCTTACGGTCTTCAAGGCACCAAGACCGCGATTTTCTGCGTGAAACACTCGAAGAGGGGCATGGTGAACGTCATCAGCAGGAGGTGTGTAAACAGCGAATGCGACAAGCTGGCATCCTTCGGCTGCACGGGCACCAAGAAGGCGGAATACTGTACCGTGCACGCGAAGGAGGGAATGAGTAACGTTCTCGACAGGGTGTGCAGCCATCTGGGATGCAACAAACAGCCGAACTTTGGCGTGGACGGCTCAAAGAGGGCAGAGTTCTGTCAGGAGCATGCGAAGGAGGGGATGATTAACGTTCGCAGCCGGAAATGCAGCCATCCACTTTGCACAACCCGCGCATCTTTCGGCCCCCAAGTGCGTAAATAGTGCACGACGCCTCCGTGGTACCATACCGTTTGCAGGCAGCGGTCGCTGCAAAGCTTTCAACGTAAGTAGGCCTGACGAGCAGCCAACAAGCAGCGGTATACTCTAGTGCCGTTGCAGTGTGGCTTACTTCGGAACGAAAAGATATTCCCCAATTGCAAGTTGGGGTATCAGTTTGTGCTATCCCGAAAAATACGCTACCCAAATGTTGTCCGAAATTCCCATCCCTCATATCAATCAAATATGCGATCGTACTGCGGAACACGCCACCTCTCTACTGTTGTGTATTCACACTTTGCTACTACATATTTCACGCGAATTGTTTAGCTTCCACTCCGAGGCGAATTCCACACCAGTGTTGCACCAAGGTGTGCCAGGGATAACGCAGCAGCGGTAGCAATATAATAGAACCTAGACTCCCCCCTCGCCTCACCAGGCACATGTCACTCACATCGCTCCTGCTGCTGCTTCAATTTCCGTCTCAGGGAACAAAAACACCAGCATTCTGCAGCCGGCACGCAATAGACGGAATGATCAACGTCCGATGCCGAAGCTGCGCCCATCCCACCTGCTTCAAGAGGCCGTACTACTGCGCGGAAGGGTCAACCCGGCCGGAATTATGTAGCAAGCACGCTAGATCCGGAATGATGAACATAAACGCTGTCTATGCCAAGACCCAAGGCAAGCGTGCTAGGAACGCCCCTGACAGGATAACCTCAAGGACCAAAAAGCGCCCGCGCCAACCCGGTGACGTCCCGTCGGTGCAAGCGCCAGTCAAGCAGGAGCCTGGCCAAGGGATGCCCCTCGAAAGTGAGTCCTTCGTCTCAAGAGCCAGATGTATTGGGGAGGAGGCGAAGTCTGATTAGGCGACGCGAGCTGAACGAATGAGTGGTTGGAGGTCATTGTTCGTGTGTACGTGTTTCTTCGATGCTGCTGTGCTAGCCAACGGCCCAATTGTTGCACGTCGGTTGCACACACCTCTTTGGTATGTATGTGCGGTGAAGGCCTCGGCCGGGTGTTCTTGTTGGCCTAGTGTTTTCGGTTGAAAACCTCGTGAGGCCCGGGTTCGGGTCTCTCCCGAGCGAAAGGCTTGAACTTTTCTTGTGGAAAGCGCATGGTGGTGTAAACGAGGGAGGGGACTGCTGAACGGTTCTAGCGCTTATCAGTTGAAGACAAGCACCACAGGAGGAAACGCGGAGAAAAACAACTTCCCATGTGTACGATACCGCCCTTGTGTGTGACCCCGGATGGTGATGGGTCAAACATATACCCAAGTTGGTGTAGAATGGCAACCAGAGTAGACGGGATGAATACACAGGGCTAAAGATCACATAGGAGTTCTTTGTGAGATGCATTTGAACAACTCGAAGCCATTGTTAGCACTTGAAGGGGGACTGGTGAGGGTTTGTTCGGTGTGCGGAAGAATATGAAGAACGGAAATACGAAGCGAATTGAGCCAACCGGCTCCTTGACGACCCTCTACCTCAAGTTCAAAGCGAAATGGGTCCTCAAGACCTTGAGGTTGCCACCAGCTGGCCATGTTGTGCCAGTATATATTCCAGCGCCCCCGATGACGAGGCACCGTTGACCCAGACGAAATTGTGCAGCGCGGCAGAAGAGGCTTTTTACGCAGTGTTCAATTCATTGTTTTGTGGCGACGACCGCAAGAAGACTAAGAACAACCTTCTCCAAGTTCACGTCCCATTTTCTCTGCCTTCGTGCCTCCCTCTTCTTCAGGTCAGCTCAATCCTTAGGGAAAGCAGCAGCCGGAGGAGAAGAAAGGGTTGGGATGAGGGGGGTCATGTTGCGCCTTAGGTGACCCTCGGTTCGGGTGCTGGGCTAGCATAGACAAGACGACCAACCTTGTTGATTTGTCGATACGATATCTGGTGCTGCTGTGATTTTCCGTTGCTTCGGCACGAAGCGTGTGACCTACGGCGGTATCGACATTTGCTTGCTTGCAATGAAATAGCCAAACAAGTCGTTTTTTGTTTTTTTTACAATAGCCAAGGATATGCGTTGCTAGTACTGGCTGTTTGTGAAGGCAGTAGTTTGTGCTCACGGTTCTCTTTTCCGGGCGGAACCGCACACTACATTACGTACGCTCAACCGGATTAGTTTTTAGAGACGCATGTACAGCTAGGTAGGGTGGTCTCTGCCGTCGTACAGACGTCTTCTGGTGAACCAATAAAAATGAGGGGCATTCCAAGCGGCTGTAGTGGATACCTCGGCCCCCTCCGCCCCCTCCGGCTGCACACATGTAGGACAGGCATGGTATCAACAGACACCACCAGTCAACAGGTCTGTCGGTCGGTCATTGACCTGAGTATCAGGGTCTGGCGTCTTGCCGTCTGTGGTGTTTTGCTCTACGGGTTCGTGGTTCGTTCGTGAGTGGTGCCTCACGTAGGTTTATTTTGCACGCTACCCAAGTTTGTTCTGTGTAAAGCAGCAGGAGTAGTGGTGTTGGGAATGGAAACTATTTTTTGGGCTGACGAGCCTCTGGTGCTTCGCAATCGGTAGTGTAGGGCCTAACTAACTGATCATTGGACAACGAAAGCGACTCCATTCCCGAGGCGTCTTCCTCGCCTTGCCAGAGTCTTGTGGGATAAATGTGGTAGCAGCGTGGAAGTGCAAGAGTTTTCGCGAGTAAGTGTCGTCACATACATGTACATTGGGTTGCTTCGGCAACGATGCTGAATTTGTGCGTACGGGCGAAAACCACGCTGCGCCGTACATTGATTCTGTTTGACTATCTGTAGACGTCATAATTGAAAAGTGAACGAGGGAGTGTTTTTTGAAGAGTTTTTACCTCGTGCATGAGGTGTGTTGACCAATTGTGTTTCAGGGGGAATCCAACAAGTGAGAAATCTTCAACTTGCTGTACAAAACAAAGGGGTTGGGGTGGACGGGGCGTGCATCTATCTTGGAGTATCTCAATCGGTGTCGTGCTAGTAACGAATATAATTATGTTGTCTCTACACTCCTCACAAGCAAACGTTGTTCAGCTAGACGGAACTACGAATCGTGTTGAGCTTGATTTAGTACATTTCTTGCCGTCACACTGCACTGCCGGGTGTTACAAGCATACAACACAACACACACATACCGTGGGGCAGATATATATATGATTGTAGCTCGCTCGCGTCTCCAGCGTCTGCTATCCATGTTTTTGATTGTCGAGAATCAATCAATCGTGTATTCTTGCTTGGCTCCTCCTCCGTGGTCGCAGGAAGGTCAATTACCGTCCTTTCTTCTTCTTCATACTGGAGAACGAGTAAGCTTCCTCAGTTCAATGTCAACTTCCTTGACATGTGCTCGCAGAGAGTGTCAGCCCGTAGTGTGTACGAGAAACAAAACGACGATCAATCGTACATGTCCGTCCACGTTCTTCTGCTCCATCTTTTCCTCCACCAAAAACAGATCATCTGGATGCATATGTAGGTTCACCAGGTGGTTGGTTGCTCCTCTGAGGACAGTGACTGCTGTCGAGTGCACGTTATTTGTCCCGTTGAAAAGTAAGGGTTCAGCACTGGCCAGACCATGACACGACATAATTTCCGGCTTTTATATTATCATCCCAACAGCTAGTTGGGCACCTCGGATGTACAACGATGCACGCAACGCACTCCAGCCATCCATCCATATCCTTCTTATATGGTATGATAGTACTTTCAATACTTTTGTAATACCATCACCGCTACTGCCGCGACCTAGCCATGTCGGCAACTCGGCGACAGTGTTTACTACTGCCTGTAACTGGGCAACAATCGACCTTCTCCACAATCGCCTCTTCTCTGTTGTGTGTTCTCTCCACCAGCATTTGCTTAGTAACCTGCAACAGGAACATGTCACTCGAACTCCGTTTTGCGACGAACGGCAGGTACACGCCTATTGCCTGCACTACACTTCCTCCGTCTCCCCCACCAGTTCCAGCCGCTGGATACGTTACCCGCAGGCATGCAAAGCACAACCGTTCCACGCACGCAACGTTCAACCAACCGTCAATTTGACTTCTTCGGCCATCATCGCACCCTTCACCTTGTCCTATAATTCACATACACGACTGCGGCCGACTTGCTTCCCCCTGATACGCATAATTTGATATCAAATGAGGGTATACAAACATGTATTTACTGTTCAAGGGGATGGATGACCACCGGTCAGTGCCCCTCACCACCCTCCGCCCCCAACTCGCCCACAATCCCACCCACACACCCTCTAAAAGTTCAGCATGTCTGCTTACTGAATACATCAAACCCTGACGCAAACGCAGTCAGTCGTGTGTTTTATGCCGAGCAACGAGACTCCTGCTCTGCCCATCGTCGCGATTTGTTTCCACTCTATACGTTCTTTTGCCGACAGGTCGACCCTTGGTGTTCTAAACAGACTGTCCACATGCCACCCTTTGCCCCCCCCCCTACCGCCCCCTCAATAAGCTGATAGCTCCATTCGGGAAAGACGGATATGTCAGTCATTCGTCGCTCTAGAAGTGAATACCCCCCCTTATGGACAAATGTGCCAAATCAATTAACTCTCGCCGATCTATATTCGATTTTCAGCCGGAAGGAAACAAATCCGAACGAACTGAGAATCAATCCCCAAATAAATACTCCCAGAAACTAACTCCCCATCCCCGCAATAGCAAGGTGCCCAACACTTTGCCGAGCAAGGAGGGAATTCGCTCCGGCGTCATGAGCATTCCTTTCGCCGTCTCCTACCAAGACCACCTCCTAAATACAACCGGCCTGAAGAACAGCCAGTCCCCCCCCCC
>CACKRE030000188.1:39234-50310 GCA_902602495.3 Ectocarpus sp. CCAP 1310/34 | reverse complement strand
TACGTGCTGTCGAAGAAGTATTCACCTGAGCCACTTCCTCTGCAGAAGCCGGAGTCGTGGTGGTGGGAGGTGCGGTAGGGCGGAAGAGGGACACCAGCCACTCGGGTGGAGTGGACTTCTCCGTCCAGTGGCGTGAGAGCATGTCGCAAACTGGCCCCCAGCGGAGGTCATGAGCGCGTGCCGATCGTCCGCGGACACGTTCTGTGACCGGAAGCCGTGGAGCAACTCGTACATGACATGCCGTTCGCTCTCGTTGCCCCACTCCCCTTCGTCGCCGTCGTTGTCGTCCTCGTCGCTCCCGTTCTCTGTCCCCTCGGGGGTAGCACCTTTCTCCTCGCCGGTGGCTGGCGCGGCCTCCTCGGGAATCGGCTCCTGTTGGGGCCGATCTCGCCGAGAGGGACCCTGCACAGCCACACGCTCCGAGGGGGTGCCCCTTCCCGGTGGGGTAGAGGTCGACAGCGACGGGGGGACAGTACCGGCGAGCTTTTGCCGCAGCTCCTCGAGCTCCCGCTCCTGGTTCGCTAGCGCCGCATCTTTTTCAGCTACCAGTGCTGCCGCCTCCTTGACTTGTTCGCGAAGCTCTTTCTTGCGCTGCGAGGAGCTTTTCGTCATTTCTCGTCGTTTCTTTTTTTTCTTCTCTCCTCGCTACAGTAGTCACGGCGGAGCCGTGTTCTAGTCGACGCCAATATGGTCCCTGGCTACTGTCGGAGACAGAGGCCGGTGCCTTGGCAGTATTATCCCACTGCCAGGGGAAGGCTATTTCCTCTCGTGA
The DNA here is from genome assembly GCA_902602495.3 of Ectocarpus sp. CCAP 1310/34. Taxonomy (NCBI): domain Eukaryota; class Phaeophyceae; order Ectocarpales; family Ectocarpaceae; genus Ectocarpus; species Ectocarpus sp. CCAP 1310/34. The sequence continues at coordinate 49,538 of CACKRE030000188.1, read as the reverse complement.
TATGTAAACGAGGAGAAGAGGGTAGAAAGAGAGAGTGGCCAGAGAGAGCAGAGGGAGAGGACAGTCGAAGACTCTCTGCTTCTCCTTTCGGCAAGTGGCCATGGACTTCGGAAGAGACAAATCTCCGACGGTGCGTTTCTTGTCACTCTCCCAGTGACAAGATACCCCGATGGAGCTATATCTTCCTACACTTTGTACGTGCACTCATGGTTGGTTATACTCCCGACAGGTGTCCTCCACATATCATTTCAATTAGTTCTCTTCCGTTGTCTCCGATGTCTTGAATTCGCCAGTTATCGTCGTGCATGAGTCTTTCCACGTTGACTATTACGTCCTCTGACTTCCATCTAGATATCCCGTCCGCGAGGGTATTCTCGCGTCCCGGGATGTGTTTCGCCACGTCCGTTTTCAATCTCCACACGACTAGCAGTCTCATGAGCAGTCCCGCTCGCCTCTCTCTCGAGCCCCCGCATCTGTTTACCCATGATACCGCCGACACGTTGTCTCCCCTCATCATGATAGCTTGTCCGGGTTGCGTCGGCTTTTCTTCCACAACCATTTGGACCACCCAGCATGTAATTATCATCCTGAGCAATTCTAGCGTGTTGATCGTGATTGCTCTGGTTTCTTTGGCTTCTGCTTTCCTTTTCAGCTCCGCGGTAAACGCGGGTTGAAATCGATACCACCATAACACTATTAATTCGGGACAGTGTCCGCCTACCGCGTCGAAGCTAGCATCCGATAGGTAGTGACGGAGAGGCGTGCGTTGGACGTGGTTAAAGAAAAACGCGCGAAGTGAATCTCCTTTCTCCGCGAGTTTAACTTCCAGCGCCCATCTCCAGAAGTCTAGGTCTCCGTGGAACTCCCAACCAGAACCTACTTGCCGCTTCTCTCTCGACTGTCTGTTAGTCTTCTTGTTGTGTAGGCCGGTGAGGCGTAAGAGGTGCCATACGAACTATTTCCCCGCCCTCATGACGTACGTCAGGTTCCAGAGTTTTCCCGCCATACTCAGGACTTCTTGCACACTGGCGAATTCTCTGGTCTGTGGCCAATCGTTCTCTAGCGCGGTCCTTATCGCGTCGATCCTCTCACGTGTTGTCGCGATCGTCATTTTATCGGTGTCTATCGTGTGTCCGAGAAAGTCCACTTTCGTGTTCTAGTCTGTGCTTTTCTTCGGGGCAAGAATGGGCGTTTGGCCCGCCTCTGCTGGCCCGAAGAGTCTCACACAGTCAGACGCTAATGACGCGGAGGCTACCAACGCTGATGCGTCGTCTGGCGCATGTTGTACTTTCAGTAAAGCGAAATCGTCTACGTACACCCCGCACGAGAAATCATCGTGTGGTCCGCCTCCGTCGTGCGGTTTCACGTTGGCATCTCGGGGCACTCGGACGGGTTGTCCATCTTCCCACGGCTCGACTATTTTCACATGTGACATCATTTCGATCCCTTCGTCTACTAGTTGTACGTTGTGTACGTTGGTGTTGCAGTGTGAGTGTTCAGCGGCGGACGCCATGACTCCCCAAAAACCGGGCGAACCTGCCCATCCAAACGTCAGTCTGAAGTCGGCGACTAGTACGTCTCCTATCACATAGCAGAATTTTTGTGCATCGTCTGGCGCAACTCTCACGTTTCGGTAAGCGTTGTTCACGTCCGCCGTGGACACTTGTATCCTCTTGTCAGGCCATTTGACTCTCAAGCGCGTTATTTCACAAAGGAAAGCAGGTGGAGTCTCTCCGCACAAACAGTCGGGTACTTCTTCCGATACCGTACCGACGTCGACTCCTCCCTTCTGTCCGCGCAGCAGCTTGGGGTCAAAAGAAAAATCGTTGATGATTCTGATTTTTTTTCCTACCACTGCTCCTAGCGGCGAGAGGCGTACGCCCTTCATCCAACATGCGTCCGCTACGTTGAATACGAGGCATCTGTTCTGTTCGACGTCGTCTATCAGCTTCTTCCACACCAGTTCCATGTGGGCGTCTATCGTACTGTGATTTCCGTATCGCAGAGCGATCTCGAGGTTTGGCGGGCTGTCGTGTGTTTTCGCTGGCACACCGTTGTCTATGATGTCTACGAGATTCGTTATGTCTGGGAAGCGTTTTTTGGTCCCGAAGTGTTGTTCGAGGTCGCTCAGGTTTAGCGGCGGTGACACCCNTGAATACGAGGCATCTGTTCTGTTCGACGTCGTCTATCAGCTTCTTCCACCCCAGTTTCATGTGGGCGTCTATCGTACTGTGATTTCCGTATCGCAGAGCGATCTCGAGGTTTGGCGGGCTGTCGTGTGTTTTCGCTGGCACACCGTTGTCTATGATGTCTACGAGATTCGTTAAGTCTGGGAAGCGTTTTTTGGTCCCGAAGTGTTGTTCGAGGTCGCTCAGGTTTAGCGGCGGTGACACCCAGGTGCCGCCGATTGCCCTCGCGACATCTCCCAACTTTCCGTCGTTCGTTTTCAGAAGCATGCTACCGGCCTTCGCAAGTTCGTGGATGATTTCCTGTTTTTCGTCAATTCGTGGGCCACGTACTAGGCATTCCTTTTGTTCTCTCCACATTTCAGCCAGTAGCTTCCCATAAGAAGGTGGCAAGGCTGCCGACCCGTCACTATCCGTGTCCCTCTTGCCGTAGGGGTCTTTGTTTCCAATACACGTCTTGTGCTGAGCACTCTTGGGATCTTCTCCCTCGTGCGAGGGGTCTGCTTCTTCCTTGTTACGGAGGTCTTCTCCAGTTTTCGCGCTGGGTCTTTCTCTATCTTTGTCTCCAATACACGTATTGGGTCTAGCACTCTTGCGATCTTCTCCCTGGTGCGAGGGGTCTGCTTCTTCCTTGTTACGGAGGTCTTCTCCAGTTTTCGCGCTGGGTCTTTCTCTATCTTTGTCTCCAATACACGTATTGCGTCTAGCACTCTTGCGCTGTTCTCCCTCGTGCGGGTCCGTTTCTCCGTTGTTACAGGGGTCTTCTCTAGTGTTCCCACTAGGTCCTTCTCTGTCTTTGTCTCCAATACACGTATTGGGTCTAGCACTCTTGCGATCTTCTCCCTGGTGCGAGGGGTCTGCTTCTTCCTTGTTACGGAGGTCTTCTCCAGTTTTCGCGCTGGGTCTTTCTCTATCTTTGTCTCCAATACACGTATTGGGTCTAGCACTCTTGCGATCTTCTCCCTGGTGCGAGGGGTCTGCTTCTCCCTTGTTACGGGGGTCTTCTCCAGCGTTCACGCCGGGTCTATTCTCTTCTACCGTGTTACGGGAATCTTTTTCTCTCACTTGTTCAAGTCTAGCACACGGTTGTCCTCCTTGGTTAGAGGGATCCAATAGCGCTGGTTCTGCAGTAATTTCATGTTCATCACTATTTGTGCGTGAATTACTTTGGCTGGTACTTCTAAAAGTACACGGTTGTTTTACTCCTTGGTGAGATTGGCCTATCCACTCTGGCTCTGCAGCAAAGAGGCGGCAGATGGGCAAAGAGGCGGCAGATGGGCAGACAGCCAGACGTACAAAAACAAAGGCAACAGCAAAGCGAGATCAAGGTACCCAACACAGCAGAGTAGGCAGGGAGGTCATGAAAAAAAGAAACACAGCACAGAGGCCGAAGGCAATACAAAGGACATACATAAAGGAGTATAGCATACAGCAGGGAGGGAAACAGGGCGCAACAACATCAGCCGGGTACATAGTTCGCCACAAGTGCTGCCTCGGCCGCCCTACTCGCTTCTACAGCAGTGCCCGGTCGCCGTTTCTTCCCCCCCACCGCCGTCGCCCCCCCCAGTGTTTGCCATCGGGGCTGGGTTTTTGTCGCTTGGCAACGACATTGTAAAACAAGCCGCCCCCTCTGTGTTTGCCATCGGGATTGGGTTTTCGTCGCTTGGCAAAGACGTTGTAAAACAAGCCAATTCACTTCGTGAACTCGGCAACCAGGTTACCGTTTTTCTAATTACCTCTGTTTTTTTTTTGGCGGTAACCTGATGGTGGTCGAGTAGATCATGTTGTGCGGGGTGGAGAACCCTCACTCCGCGCAAGGGGGATGATCGCACCACGTTGTGTTAAAATGGTCAAGCACCCTCGAGGCAGTTACACAGTGCTTACAACTGTCTCTGGAAGTGAAAGCACCAGAAAATAAATTAATTCATACGCAGCTGTCATCCGTACGCAAGGAAGTAAGCACAAGATGCCGAACACCCTTAGCAGGATGCAGCGCACCCTTCATGCGACTCGCCGAATATCTCAACGGCGCTTCGCGCTTGGTGATGTGAGAGCCTGGTCCGGTGAGAACCTGCGCGCTCCGTCCCGGCCTTGTAGGGATGCGAGGTCAATGGTCTAATGACTACGGCATGCACGACTATGAGTACACCTCCCCACCGCCGCTTCCCCGATTCTCTTTCCCTGCGGTCCTGAGATGGCCGTACTCTCTGCTTCTGCTTCCCTCGCGCTGGCGCTTCACGGACGCTTCCGCCTCGTGCCTGTGCCATTCCCTCATGAGGCATGCCACCCCGTCCTCGACCTTGTTGTACCACACCTCCGGGTCCTTGGCGCTCTCTTTCCATTTCCCCCCTTCCTTTTCGTCTCCCATGTTGAAGGCCACGAGGTCCTCTCCTAGACAAGACACCCAGTCGCTCTCCTGCCCGCCCCGGGATCCCACGCCCCCCCCCATCGCTCCTAGCAGCATGCGCTTGGGGAGGCGGTTGTCCTCCATGCGCATAACGAAGCCCGCGAAACACAGTCTCCGTTTGCGCACGGTGGCCTCGATGGTTTCCTCGCAGCCTGCCTGGATGAGGGCCTGGGCATAGGACAGGGGGCGGTCTGAGCGTTTCCGCTTGCTCCAGCCGATGCACCGTGTGAGGAACTGGCGGTGGGTCCCATTGAGCTTCGTGTAGTGGTCCGCTGTTAGGCTCCACGAGGCGCACCCATACAGGAGAGTCTCCACCACTTCAGACTGAAGTAGCCGGATCTTGAGCTGGCGGTTGGCCCGTCGCCTGTCGTACATCGAAGCACTGTTCCGGCGGTAGCACTTCCACGCTCGGCAGCTGCGGCTCGTGATTTCCCGGTCGGCCTTCCCGTCCGCGGAGATGATACGTTCGAGGTACACAAACCGATCTGTCTGCTTGTACGTCTGGCCGGCGGCGCTGACCGTGAAAGGGCGTTCCTTGATCCCTTTCGGCAGCATGCACATGATCTCCGTCTTTGGCTCCGACACTATCAGGTTTGGGTGTGGTGTGTGGACAGTCTTGCACTCGATACGTGCGAAGACATGGAAAACGCGCGTTCCCGAAGTCCAAGGCATGCTGGTTGTCACATCTGTTGTTATCCAATTCCGTAACAACCCAATTTGAGTAGTTTTGCACGCAGCACCGCAAATCTTATCCTCGTCTGTTCCCTCTACATCAGACTGAGTATTAGGCGTTGTTCATCCAAACTATGCATATACTTTACGCGCTTTTCTTGCCCTGACCGTCGTCCCAAGGATGCTACAAGATTCATTACACTACTATTGTGCAAATCTTCATCCCTTCACTGTTCTCTACACCACCTATAAATAAAAACGGAAACCTCTTGGAGGACCAGCACGGTTGCCCGAGGCAAGCTGCGACACCAATTACCAAAAGCACATCGTACACGTGTTGGTGCTCCCTGTTTACAACAGGCTGCATCCTCGGGTAAGCTCAGAGGAGAGCTTCCGCTCTTCCCCAAACAGGACTACACTCCCCAGCCGTCATCGGCATGAAAACCGTCACAGAGGCGCATTCCAGAAACGAGACGATGATCATATCACCCTATCGCGCGCGCCTTGCCAAGTGCATACATGGGGATGAGCGGGCTCAGCGCAAAAATAGGACACCTCTGCTCAAGGAAAAACGGCAGGCTTGAAACTTGAAAGCGCCAACGTAATCGGAAGAACAAACAAAAAGAATGGAATAATTAAAGCGTGTTTCGCCGCCACATCACTCGACGATAAAGACTGCTACGATGGCAAGCAGAAACAGGCCACACTGACGGAGAAGCACAATACTACACTCACGCCGCAACAAGCAAGAACGAATGCAAACCTTTTGCAACCACACCTTCTCCCCAAGCCTCTTTCTCGGCCGACGCCCATCCACAGACTTTTGAACATTTCTGCGGTTTCAAGAGATGTTGTCGCCCCAAGCCTGTTTCTTCTTGACAGGTGACGTCCACCCGTCTACTGTTATGCGTTTCCCCCGTTACAAGAGACGTTGTCGACCAAGCCTACAATTTCGTTGACAGGGTGACGTCCAACTACATTCCTGCGGCTCTTAAGAGAGGACCGCCAGGCTGGGTATTTTTGCCAAGAAAAACTCCAATTTTCGGCTTCATTTTTTTTCCCATCCCCCCCGAAGGCTGCAGCGAAGTTGACGATGACGGTGGCAATGATGGCCATCACGGTTGTGCTCAGGTCGTCGACGTCTGCCTGGGGTTGCACATGTCTGCCCAGAACAATAAATAAAAACGTCACCACCGGGGGGAAAAAAGGCGCACAGCGCTGTTTCGAAGGGTCTGAGTGGCGTTGTCGTCTTCCTCTGTGAAAAACACCCCCCGTCCAACAAGTTCGCCCTCAATACAAGGGATCCCTATGGAATGGGCTCATGTCCCAGCAAATCAGCAGTAGCTAGCAGCCACGGAGCAGTTTTGTGGAGCAGGGACCACACGCTGTGTGACACGTTCCCGTACAGGGTTGTCAGAGTAAGGTCAGAAAAGTTCTCGAGGGAACCTCAACGCGGTTAGTTATTCGGGGTCTGAAACAGTAGAATATATTGATATTATGGTTTCTGGTGATGAGAGATGGCCAGCGCGCCGTTCTCTCTCACTCTCATCTTCGCCATCAAAACCTGGCCTTGGAGTCAGCCAGAAGTAACGAACTGAACGACGTATTTTCATCGTTCCGAGGGTCATGTCACAGCGATCAGCGTTGTTCCGCCTCTCGCATGTAGAGGTTTTTGCTTCTCAGTAAAGCACCTGCGGTCAGATTTCCGAAGCGGCTGAGCCCGACGCGCTACCGCTATAAGCTCATCACATCGAGAAATAGTTTTTGCTAATTGTCGTCGAAAAAGTGGACCAAAGGGTCGGCACAACTAACGTAGAAGGTGCCACGGACACAGGAAACGACGCGGACGACGCGGACGACGCGGGTCAGAGAAGAGACCGAAACGTTTCGTTGAGGTAAATACCATGGTAGGAAGCTACCGAACAGGCCAACGTAGCTAGCTACCCCTCCACGTAGGTAATATTCCTTCCTTGGAAGTGGTTAAGATTTCCACAGAAGTAAAGTTCCATGTAGGAGATCGGTGTCAAAACCCTGCACACAGACCTGGCGAAAGCGATGCGGATACCCTCACGGTCCCGTTCCAGTCCCTGATCTGCATCTCCAGGCTGGAGAATCCCTCGGTACCGTCCTCGAAACCCACCTGCTCCGACGAGACGGACATAAAAAAAAAATCGGCAAGCATACGCTTTCATTTCGGCCATTTTCGCAGTTTCGCTCGGGAAAACAAGTATCTAGCATGAGCTTACTGTTTCGTTCATTTTAGCTCGAAAGCGTGCTTTCATGCTGTCTTCATGATCGGTTTATGCCCATTTCTGGGTCTTGTACTCTGGGTATCTTTTCTGGACCAAATATGCCCGTCATAGTTTCAATGCTCAAGACGATTGGTCCTCGGCCTAGCGACGCACAATTACACACACCGAGAGAAGAATAGTACATCACTGGCCGCCCGACATACTCCTCCCAAGGGCGGACTGCGCTAGAAAAAATACAGGGGAAAACGAACCACGCGTTTGGAGACGAAAACACGGCAATTCACTTGACGACAACGACAGCGACAACGACCGCACCAGCAACGGCACCAGCAACGGCACCACCACCACCACCACCACAACCGCAACAACAACAACAACAACAACAACAACAACAACAGTCTTTGCCTCACCTGCAGAAGACCGAAGTTGGGGTCCTGTACCAGGTCGCACTCTGGGTGAGTCCGGAGACCAACGTCATCTAGGTAAAACGTGTCGCAAGACCGATTCCTCTCCGCTGTCGAAGTCGTCATGCCCGACGCCATCACCTGCATTTTCGTAGAATGCTCAGGACGTCGTCAATGAGCCCTGATCACGTCTATGTAGAGCGCGTACACATTTGAGCGCATACACATTTGTGTGTACGTACAAAACAAAGAGCACTGCAAGTGGTCCTCTCTCTCTTTTCACCTTACCAGTGAGCTCTTTCTTCCGGGTTGGCATTCACACATTGCGCCATCACCACCACGCGTGCAAGTCTCCTCTTTTGCCTCGCAAACACCTTGTTTACAGACTATTGTTCCTCCGGGTTGGCATTCTTCCCCGCTAGCCTAGCTGTTGTAGCAGTCGTGTGCATGTTGGAACTCTAGATAACTTTTCATCGGCGCAAACAATGCGAGCACAACCCTCGCCGTTTCGCTTACGGCGTGTTTTTTTTTGCCGACAAGGAAATAATGACGTGCAGCCTTTGCATTTGGCTTCGGAAAACAGCAAACAACAACAACAACAACAACCCTATAACCAATAGCCACGACAGCACCAACAACAACGACAACACCAGCAACACAACAACAACGACCACAAAACCGACATCACCACCACCTTTGTCAAGATCCACGACAACAACAAGAACAACACCTGGTAGACCGGGAAGTCGTTGCCCTCACTGGAGTACCACTCCCAGTACGGCGTTTCCCCCCCGGGGAGCAAGGCCTTGATGTCCCCGTAGTGGTAGTCGCCCGTGAGAATCACCGAGCAGCCGGGGGCCTTCGAAACCTGGCTCAGGAGCTATTTGACCGTCGCGAAAAGGGACGACGTGGTGCGTACAGTGCGGCCGGCGACAACAAAACAGATCAGCCGGGGGGTTTCGAAAGCTGGCTCATGAGCTATCTCACAAGAAAATGCGTGGTTGCGAAAAGGGACAACGTGGTGCGCACGGTGCCGCCGTAGCCAAAAAAACAGATCAACCGGGGGCTTTCAAAGCGTGGATCGGAAGCTATATCAAACCAGCATCACGCAAGTACGTGAGAGTGATCCGAATATACGTATATATAGACGCGGGTTTAGGAACGCGCGGGGAACGACGATTGTTGTTGTTGTAGTCGATGATATTGTTGTTGTTGCTGCTGCTGTCTTCATACCAAAAAGCGTTCCGGTCTCCACTTTTAAGTACTTGTAGAACCCGTACCGTACTGGTCCAACCGACAGAAAAATGCCTTCCTCCCGTGGTCATACGCCGAAACACCCAACAATACAGAGGCCTTCGCACGGTTTTTCGATGCAGTAAACGTGTCGGATAAAGCGTAGTATACAATCGGGGAAGATGGGTTAAGGTTAGGGGATAGGGTCTGGGTATCCCCTCCCTCTTCTAGTTCCTCATAAAACTGAACAGTCTCGCGGAGGCGGTCCCAACGACCTTTTGACAAACTGCCGAGTGGAATGAACCCGGCGTAGAGAGTGGAGGGGGGATCTATCTTAATCCGCGATCTTGTAAACCACGACGGGACGGAACGCTTGAAGCAAATAGGTCACGTGTGCAGAGGTGTGTGTCTTGGACAACAGCAACTGCACCATGTCCTAACCCTGGGGTCGCCGACCACAACGAACAAACGAGAAACAGAACGAATGCCGAAACAACAGATAGAGCGGGAAAGGCCTACTAGAGTAGTCACTCTAACATGGAACTACAACTCTATAGATGACGTCCACAAAACAGGAAAAAAAAATGCGACACACATCAAAGACACGAAACAACAAAACATTGCACAAAAAAAACACAACGCAATACAATACAAAACAAGACATCACAATACAAGTCAACACAAGACAACAATACAATAAAAAAAAAATGCTCCCCATCTGTTACAAAGTGTTGGGACGAGCCTCACATTCTGCTGCGCCGGGCGGTAGCAGTCCCAGTCGTCGTTGCTACACTGGCAGGGCTCTCCGTCCTCGCAGATGTGGCTGTTGTTGCCCTTGGGGGGGGGGATTCCCGATAGAAGAAACAAACCAAAAACGGGGACGGTGAAGAGGGTGCTGTTGTTGGTTGTGGTGGTGGTTTTTGAAGGCGCTGGGGATAACAGGTATGGCTGTTGCGGCCCTTGGGAAAAATGCCGAGAGGAAAAAGCAACAAAGAAATGCTTGGAAAGAAAATCAACATCAAAAGGCGGTTACTTGTCGTTGTTACCGCTGTCGGCGTTGGACGCCGCAGCTAGTGCTCAACACATCGCTCATGAGAGGTGTGGCTATTGTAGCCCTTGGCGGGGGGGGGGGGGGGGGGGGGGGGGGGGG
>CACKRE030000188.1:9364-26026 GCA_902602495.3 Ectocarpus sp. CCAP 1310/34 | reverse complement strand
CCGCGTCCCCCCCCCCCCCCCCCCCCCCCCCCGGCCATGAAAAGGCCAGATGTAAAACGCGACTACCGTCTGGCAATAGCAGACCGTCCGCAAAAATGTGAGTCTGTGTCTGTGCGATATGTGGAAGGGTCGATGTATCGAAGCGGTCACTAGTCTACTTTATCAAAAGAAAACGAAGTGAACACAGTACTCCAGTACTCACCCTCCTGTATACGACACAAGATAACACACCCCCTGGACCAATTTTCAGAGCTCGATGACGCCACGACGAAGAGGATGCATAAACGAAACGATACATTTTCGGAGAGCTCTTGACCAGACGGCTTCACCGCCGCCATTTTGGGTGCTGCGGCTCTTTCTGCTGTTGATAAATCGAACTTCGAAAACCGGCCCAGGGGGTGAGTTGTCTTGTGTCGTATACGGCACCCGCTGCGTGATCCTTAAGGAGAAAAGCAGTGAAGGCCCACTCACTGTAGCCTCGTGTAAGAAAAGAACTGGAAACAAGAAGCGAAAAAAAAAAATGCTCACTCTGCCTCTTGCAGCCCACCGAAACGAACACAACAAGTGAAAAATCTTACTCTTCCCTCATGCGCGAAAAAGAAAAGCGGGAGAAAGGAGTGGCAGCACTCGCTGTAGTCTCATGAAAAAAAAAAAAAAAAAGGGACAGTAAAAGTCAAAGCACTCACTCACTCCTGGCAGAAAAAAAAAACTGAAAAAAAACGTGAATCATTCGAAAAAAATCAGTGAGAAAAAACACTCACTCGACCCTCATGTAGGTATCACGGCAGACGCAATCCGGGTCCTCAGGCAGACGATCGCAGTTGACGGTCTGCAACAAAAAACGAACACGGGCCGATGCAGGGAAGAAAAGAACAACGAGTTGAGCAGACAACAATGGGCGGTCGAGAAATCATGTGTAGGGGTGTGCGAGTGTGTGGGTGTAGGCGTCTTCATATGCTCCATCGACCGCGTTAACTGGCTGATCAATGACAAGACGTCAGTCTCAGCTGTGCGGTAGCCATGTTTTGGCCTTGGGGAAAGACGTTGCAATCGGCGCGTAAATAATCAGAAAGCATGGAAACAAAGCAATCCACTCTGTCAGAAACAAGAAAGAAACGAAACAAAAAACGAGCCAGCAAGAAGAGCAACGAGACCCGAGAAGAAAACAAAACACACACAAAAGACCCAGGCTCGGAAGGATCGACTACCGAAGGGGTGGTCAGAGAGATGCTCTTTCCATTACGCCCGCCCTTCACCAACTCCCCTTCTACCAACTCCACCGAAAACGGGCGACGAAAATGGCTTGCCTTGCAACAAAACGCCTCTCTCTCAACTCCTCTGACAATGGACGAGAAAAATGGCTTGCCTTGAATCAACGCCTCCCTAGCAACTCCACCAGAGGACGACGATGGCAACGGGAAGGGCGCCCTCCACGAACTCCTCCCTACCAACTCCACTGACAACGGACCAGGACCAAATCTCTCCTTGATCAGCTCTCCGCCAACTCCACTGAAAAAAAAGGACGACGGCGAAAGGCTCTCCCCCACCTAATCCTCCCAACCAACTTGACTGCGAAAAAAGGACGAGACTCCAGAAACCTCTTCCCATCAACCCCTCTCCACACCAAAGTCCCCTGAAGGAGGACAAAAGCCTCCCCTTGCACCAGCTCCTCTCTACTACCCCCCTCCTCTCTCCCGAACCAAGAGGAAGACAAGCAAGAAAGGCCTTATGGCGGTGTGTTCCAATGAAATGAATATCGCAGAAGGAAACATTGAGTGGGGTGAGTTGAAACAACCGGGTCTAGCGGAAAAGTGAACTGGGAACGAGTTGCATCGAGACTACCGTAGACGACACAGGATAACACACCCACATGAGTAACCACACACCCCACAGAAGACGACACCACGGTGATAACTTTTGGGCGCTTCGGACAAGCCATCGATTTATCACCGGGGCTATGTAGGATTACACACCCCTTTGGGGTAACACCGCATACATTCACGGGGCCCCTCCTTTCATCACCGGGGAGATGCAGCATCTGCCCGGCGGGCATCGCACACACACAACATCCCAGGAGCAAGGAATGGACCAGCCTACATTTTTGTTCGAGGGGGCAGGAGGGATGGCGCACTCTGCGATTACCGAGGTCATGTGCTCAGGCGTTTCGTCACCTCCGTTGAGCTCCTTCGTTTTTCCACATACCGCAGAACCACTAGTGTTCGTACAGGCATTGCTATCACACCCCCGCAATACCACACCCACTCAAGTGTGCGGCAGCAGCGGTTCAACTCTACAAGCAGAGCGATAACAACCCCTTTCTATTACACCCCCTCATTATCACACTCCCAAACACACCCTGTGGGTGTTCGGACGTGCTATTACTACCCCTTTTTTTCAAGCCCCCTCATTTATCACGCCCTCAACGACACCCTGTGCATGTTCGGACGTACTGCCACACACCCTTGTTTATCACACACTCTACGAGCTGCACTTTGTCACCCGGGCTCCCTAAGATACCGCACCCGGCGATGATATCCTTAGAGCCCAAAATGTTTTCACCGGGGTGTGTTATCTTGCGTCGTCTACGGTATTTGTGCTGGTTCGGTGTGATGGGTGACAAGCGGGAAAAAGCGCCGCGAGCCCGCCTACCGTGAATGACACGAGATAACACCCCCCTGGACCAACTGTCAAAGCTCGATTACGCCACAACGAAGAGGATGCACGCACGAAAGGATACGTTTTCAGAGAGCTCACGACCAGACGGGTTCAACGCCGCCGCCGTTTTCAGCCCCGCGACTGTTGCTGCTGTTGAAAAATCGAGCTTTGAAAATCGGTCCAGGGGGTGTGTTATCTTGTGTCATATACGGTATGTACCCCCACGGACCAACTTGCCGGGTTGTCGAGGTACGCCATATCCCCGGTCCAGATCCAGGCGTCCGGTTCCGCGGGAATGATGGCTTGGGTCCAGATAGGCTGCCCCGGATCGTCCTGGATGCCCCTCGACCTGTCTCCCCATGTCCGGAAGTGCGCGCGCGCACGCGAGCGGCAGGCACAACACGAACAAAAAAAAAACGTTTGGTCGTCTTTCGGGGGTCACGGGGCACGAACGGCTGTAACGTGATGACGACAACAAGGAGAAGGCGCAACAGAAGCAAAAAATAAATCATGCGGTCGTCTTTTGTTCTTCACAAGGGGTAAGAACAGCTGTAACGGAGACAGAGCGACAAGAACATTTATCAGCAACAACAATAAAAACTGGAATGAAAAGGGACGGTTTTGTTTTGACGGGGGCAGGAAAACGGGGCGAAAATATTTACACAGCAGCAACAATGAGAGTAACTCCATCAGCGACAACAACCGCGAAAAGCAAACAAAAAAACAGTCGACGACGCCATGTATTCAGGTGTTTTGGCGGCCGGTGTGGACAAAACGTGATTCCTTGCTCGCCTACAGGCTACGAGCCGCAACAGGTCGGAGTCGTTGGTTTCGGGCGCCTATCATGCTTACCCTCGACTTACGGCAGTAGTGGGCCCTGCATCTTGCCGGCATGTGTCGAGCGATTTCACCAGCACTGCACCGGACACCGACACTATTCAGAGTACAGGACGACTTCGTGGTTCCGTGTGTGCGAGCCGACAACACCGGCAGCATACCGGGCACCCGGCACTATTCGACTGACACTATCCAGGGCCCGCTACTGCTGTCTATCCCACGCAGGGAAGGCCTTCGCCTCTGGCGTGCGTGCGGTGCCAAGGTATCGGTGCACAACTCCTAAGAAAACAACAAAATAATCGGATCATGAATCGCCGGAGTCTTATCTGTACATACACCAACGTGAAGAGCGAAAGGGCAAAGTAAAAAAAAAAGAATACAACACAATACAATACAATACTATACTATGGCCGCGTGTTTCGTGCGCACAAGACTGAACACGAATTCGAAAACAAAACCTATCTGGTTTGTTGCAGTTCGCTGGGCTGCTCATGGGGGTGGGTCCAAAACACGCCAGCTGTGTGAGAAGCTGGTCCCGCTGCCTGCTACTCGTGTCATACGATACAAAATGTCCGTGTGTTTCGTACGTACAAGACTTAACACAGATTCGAACAACCAAAGATATTTCGGGATTTGTTGCTGTTCGCTCGGCTGCTCGTTGAGGTGGGTTCAAAACACGCCAGCTGTGTGAGAAACTGGTCCTGCTGCCTGCTGCTCGTGTCATGTTTCATCACCACCTCGTTGGACAGCACTGCTGCCGTGCCCTCATGAGCCCTCTCCGGAGACGTCACTTGTTCGTCTTTTTTCTTGTTTTGTCCTTTCAGCCGTTGTGTGTACATACAGCGGTTGTGGCTCCAACATAAGAGAGTACATACACATGCCTTATTTAGGTAAGTTAGCCTGTGACCACGGGAATCGCTCTGTCACGTGTTTGACCAGTACCGACAGATGAAGATACTGGGTAGATCGGAACGTTCTCTTACTGCATGTGAAGACGACAACAACAACATTAACGTCAACAATATAAGGATGGGCTCGAATATTCAATGGGGGTCCTCAGCAGTTGCCAGTCCAGACCGCGTAGGTACCGGCACTATTCAAAGCACCGACAAAACTTGGTCAATCACTCTGTACCCGCCCAAAACACCAGCAATATATCGGGCGTTGGCAGTCTTCAACCGGCGCTACGGATGGGGCCCTTGTCTGAAAGAGGATCGAAATCGGTTGTCACGGACTCGACCCACCTTGAAGTACAGTTGGGTACCCTCTTCCTAGGGGGGGCTCCGAATAAGAGGGTCCAGGGCCCTTGTCACCTCACCCTCTTATATCAGTGTGTAGTTGGGTTCCCTCTTATTCCGGCATAAGAGGTGCCTCCGATGCAAGAGGATCGAGGGCCCTTTGTCTCACTACACTCGTGTTTCGGAGCCCCGAATGCTGCATGATTTTGGTAGACGGAACGCCTTGGCGAGATGCTACCGTATATGACACAAGATAACACAACCCCTTGACCGATTTTCGAAGCTCGATTTCTCAACTGCAGGAACAGTCACAGCGCCGAAAAACGGGGGCGTTGAAACCGTCTCGTCGAGAGCTTTTCGAATACGTATCATTTCGTTTATGCATCCTCTTCGTCGTGGAGTAATCGAGCTTTGAAAATCGGTCCAGGGGGTGTGTTATCTTGTGTCATATACTGTAGTTTTACGAAGAAATAGAACAGGGAGGGGGGGTACGCAGACAGACAGTAACACTAACACTCTACAGCCCAACTTCGCCAATTGCATGCTCTATCCAGCATGCTTACCTTGCAGAAAACTTCCCCGGTTGCATGCTTCATCTAGCTAATAAGTATGTATCAATACAGAAAAAAAAGGCGCGAGGGCTACTGCTGTGATAGACATGCATATTCCAAGCAAGCAGCAAGACTCACGTGCACGACCCGAAGGCTATCCTGCTCACTTCCCTGCCGCCGCTGCCGTCGCCGGCGACGCTCCCTTCCTGCTGCTGCTGTTCGTCGTAGGTCTGGCGACCGCCGCCACCGTCGCCGACGTAAATTCCTTCGCGGACGGCCACGGCGACCAGGCCAACCTGAATTTCGCGAAAAAAAAAAACAAAGAAAAAAAAAGAACAAAGAAAACAATGGCAGGTAATGTGTTCTTCACCATAACAAACTGTGTCCAGGCCAACCCGTACTTCGCACATAAAACAAGAAGAGAGGGAATAAAAGAAACAATGGCGGGTGTATTTCTCCAACAAAACACTTTGTGCCCAGGCCAACCTCTAATTCGCGCAAAAAACCAAATAAAAAGCAAACGGCGGGTGTGTACTCTGCAAAACAATCATGTGTCCATTGCTCATGGGCCGAAATTTCTGAGTGCAGCAGGGGTCTTCCTGTCTGCACGCACAGGACGGGTCTCTCTGTCTGCACGCCAACTTGTAGCGAAGCATGAATTTTAACACTGGGCACGCGACATCACCGAGTTGCAACGACACAAGAAAAGATCGTTTCAATGCCTACCGTTGTACCTTGTGTAATGGGAACTACTTCTACAGTCTCGAATCAGGTTCTGTAAAAACACCCAATTTCCCTTCCAGGATCGCCAGCTTCGAGCCACAACAGCGTTTGCATCGAAAATGAAAAAGTCAGATCCCTGTCGTACCCTTCTGATTGGAAACTATCATCTCGAAAAGGGTTGCAACAACAACCGCAGTCCCCTACTAGGATAGCCAGTCCCTACTGCTGTACGTTGCACGCTGGAAACTACAATCGCGATCAGATTTGGAAAAAACAAGTGCCCTACGTACCAGAATAGCCAGCAGCCCGGCCACCGCAGAAAGAGCCCAGAACAGCATCCGCTGGCTTCGTCTGGCCAACCTCTCCGACTCCGTTTCCAGGCGCGCGTGTCTGCCCCCACCCCCACCCCGCCCGCCCAACATGCCACCTACTACTCCCGAGTGTGCGATTGCTGCGCTGCTGCGGCTCCCCAAAGTTTCCAAGTCTTCAAGAGGACTGGATTCAGGGGATCGAGGGGGGGTGGGGGGGTGCTTCCCGAATAAGACTCCGGTGTCAAAAAGCACTAAGGTGGTCCTGAATACCTTTACCTGTGCATCAGTCGAGCATGCATGTAGTAGGTGGCCCAATATAGTGGCATGTAGAAGCAACGGGAGAATATGCCACTTGTTTGGGCAGTGCCACTGTTCGATAAATCGGGTCCATGTACATGTCCAGAGTGTGCCAAGAGGTTTTGATGCCAGTGTATCGGTAGTTGCACTATTCAAGTTGCTATTATATCGGGCCACCTACGGCTGTATTCGCTCCCAGAGTGCCATGCCAGACGATCGCATGGCTGGAAGCACGAAGAACGACCGAAACTATTTACACCAAAGCATAACAATGGCCGAGGTACTATATATCTTAAAGCACAGTTTTTTTGGAACAAAGCACTATAATACTTTCACTATATCTAAAAAAAAGAAACACAACATGTGGGAAAGAAAAGCGTAATGGGGAAGGCCCAGGGGGGAGGTGCAGCAGCGTTGGCGGGGGTGCGTTACCACCCACATGGAAAAAGCAGGGAGCGGGTTCACGGCTGTTGGTGTGTACTCGGCAGAATACGAATCTCCCAGATCTCCGAGGGCTCACGACGGATTTCCGAGATCTTCGGGGAGTCATGACAGATCTCCGAGATCTCCGGGGGTTACATCATGGATGAATATTGATTGTACGGTACGGGTGTGATGGACTCGATGCGCAAGGCTTTCGATGTTGATTTGCCCTGCCCACCTCTCCCTCTCTCTTCATAATACAAGGGTCTTCGTCACCCCTGCTGTCTGCGCAGAAACGCTCTATACAAACGCCCGCGAGCGTCATACAATAGCGAAGTGCACGCGATATTTCGGCGCGATTTACTTCGTTCAACAGCACTATAATGGCGAGAAACCAGCGAATTTCGTATTAGTCTATAGGGCAAGGTCGGTTGGAAAAATCTTGAAACAGCACATGCACCCAGACACTTTCCCGACTGGAACGCAGCAACGCAGCAAAGATGGCGAGTTGATGGTCAAGTTTGGGCTTACAGCGGGAGTCCCTGTTTAGCGCCGACATGCGCAGATAATTGACCGGCACTATTCCGGACCGGCACTGTTATAATCAAAGCACTGAGCATGAAGTACAAATTCTGTGTGTGCCCACTGAAACACCGGCAATGCCGTATATGACACAAGATTACACACCCCCTGGACCAATTGTCAAAGCTCGATTACGCCACGACGAAGAGGATGCATAAATGAAACAATAAATTTTCGGACAGCTCCCGATGAGACAGCTTCGACGCCACCGTTTTCGGCGCTGTGACGCTTTCTGTTATTGAGAAATCGATATTTGAAAAATCGGTCCAGGCGGCGTCTTACCTTGTGTCGTTTACGGTATTCCGGGAATGGGCACTATTCAACCGGAACTAAACAGGAACCCCCTCTGTAATTGCGACCCAGCGACCGTGCAGGCAGAGCGCACCCAACCCAGAAGAAGTGGGAAAAATTACAGTTAATGTGTAAGTCCTGCAAAAACTGCTGTCGACGGAAGGTCGCACAGAGTGGAAGAGGGCAGGGGCGTTTACCTCCTCTCACGCTGTCACACACGGAGTAGAGACATCAACAGACATCGTATGCTACGATGTGAATAGCGTGTATGTAGCACAAAGTAGACAGACACACAGACAGACACACAGACAGCACTACATAGTCAAGTGTACCAAACCTGCAATCCGCGGACCAGCCCTTGAACCTTTCAAGAGTAACACACACATTCCCTAACAGATCGAGCTACAGACTCTTATGAGGGGTTGCCCGAGGCTTTTTTTTTTTTTGTTCTCATCATCGGATTCTGACGTCTACCCCTCTGGCCCCTATCCTCTGCACTTGTATTAATAGCTAGACGACCCAACTGGGGTCACATTGCTATGTAGGACGTTGGTGATCGGTGTAAGTTTTCCCGAGGTGATCTCAAAGACATAGGTCATCGGGGTATGTTTGCTCGAGGAAATCTGAAGGACATAGGTCATCGGGGTATGTTTGTTCCATGATGATCCAAAGGACGTCAGGTAAATGTTTGCCAAAGGTAATCTGAACGATCGAAGTGAACGGGCAAATGTTTGCCCCATGGTGATGTGAAGGACAGCATCGGTATAGTCTATGTTTGCCAGAGGTGACCTGAGGAAAGAGGTGATGGTGTATGTTTGCTCCATGGTGATCTGAAGGACATATTATTCGCGGTCGGTATGCTTGCTCCATGGTGATCGGTAGGACATCGGAGATCAAGGTATGTTTGCCCGAGGTGCATGCGCCAAGTAAATAGATCGCGATCGGGCCTTTTACCGCTCGGGTGAATATTTAATTCAACGACAACATCCCCCCCTCTTCGGCCAGGAGTATCATATGTTTGGTCCCCTACTGCTGCTGTGACAAGTCATGGTCCAACGGGTAGAGCGCACGTTTCACCACACCCCACTCCTCTCGACCAAGCATGGCCTCGCCTCGCTGACAGACAGAGAGAGGGGACATGCACTAATAGCTCTCCCAAACACACCGCAGCAACACACCATTATGAAGTATTTCCCCCGCATGTCACAAACCTGAACCCTGTGGCAGTGTCGCCTCCACGGGCATGTAGCTCGACTTCCACCTGCGCATCATCCACGTCTTCCTCGCCACCTTCCACCGGGTCCAGCTCGCCGCGCGTAGCCATCGCTGCTGGCCACTCGCACCGCGCACTCTTTGCTCTGGTTGTTTTCAAGTTTTGCAAAAGTTTTGGGTTGGCGGGCAGTTCGCGAAATCTATACCCAGATGAGCAAATGCCACCCATGTGATATAAGCTCCTCGACAAGAAATGACACAAGATACCGTACACCCCCTCTGCTTGACCATGTATGAAAGCTCAGTTACTCCATGACGAATGAGGATGGAGTATAAATGCGATACGTTGCCGGGTAATCTCTAAATGAGATGATTAGGTCCAACACCGCCATGTTCAGCACCGCCCCTATCACTCCCTCTCTCTCTTTCCGCTGTGGAGTTTCAGAATCGGTCTTACGTCATCATCTACGATGGTACCCTTTTTTTTGTAATGCCGCCGCGTTTGTTGTGGGCCACGCGAAACGCGAAAACATACAATTTCGGCTGTCTATCACTCTCTCTCTTTCTCCGGGGTAGTGTAGTAGCAAGAGGATGCCGTCAGCAAGTGGGACCGTGGTCACTCTAGGGGTGTGGGCCTCCGTGCTTCACGGAGCAGCGGGTTTCGTCTTCCCCTCTGCTGGCTCCTTGGCACCCGCAAGGTGATGCATGCGGTGTCATTCCGCGCTGTGTGCGCAGTGTAGCGGTTAGCAGCGGCAAGCCTGCTGTTGTCGAAGGAGTGCGTGGCCATCGATTTCTCGAACCCTTGTGAGCGTGGTGGTGGTGTGCATAAAAGCATGCTCTGCTGTGTGTGTCTGTGTGTATGACAATAGCAGCAGGCAGCGGCGGCTGAAGCCATCGTGGCTGACGAGAGTGGTAGTGTGAGAGTTGTCGGCCAGCGAGAAGGGCTTGTCGGCTGGCGGGCAGGTGTCGACAGCAGCGTGCGGCGTGGTCACTACAACACGCTGCTTTTTGCTGCAGCCCCAACCACGACAACGCCGTTCCTGCTGAAGTACAGCCACGCCTTGATCCACTAACATCACCGTTGTTGCCTAGAGGCGCTAGCAGCTACAGTAGTATGCCTCCTGTGGTTCGCATGACACCACCACAACGGTCCTCACATTTTCAACTACATCTTCGAAGTTCAAAAAAAACGTTTGTGCCTACTGCTGCACGTTGTGGACACTTGTATGCATACATGTCTCGTGACATGTGCATGCATCCATGCGTGCATGCACGAATTCGGACTACAGATGGCGCCCGCGCTTAAGAACCTCTAGTTTCGGCCGAGGCTGGGGTTCTGATTGTGCTGATTATTCTCTTGTGTGCTACAAATGGCCGCTATATAGGTTTTGGTGTGGGGTTCTTGACCGAGCTCACAAATGGTGCTCAAGTTTTCTAGCTCTTGATTTTTTGCTAGTCTCAATTTCCTAACTGCTAAGTTCTTAAGTGCGGCTCCTGTCTGTATTCGATGGTACCAGATTGCACACGTCGCCACGTCAATCCAGACTTAGATACGCAGACGATCGCAATTTTTGGAGTGCAGTGCACCAGTTTTACCGTTGGTATGGATAGGTGAAAAAAATATGCACTCGGGGACCAAATCTACGCATACAATTTTTAGTTTGATCGCTCTCTCCTACGGTCTTCGCTGGAGCATGTTCGTCCAAGGGCTGTGTAATGCTGTAGCCTTATCAGATCGGTGTTTGCATGTTGGGTGTGGGTGGATGGTGACCATACCGCTACCGCTGTGGTTGGTTCTGCTTCAAGTGCATAGTGTCGATCGTGTATATAGACCGGGAGGGGGGGNNNNGGGGGGGGGGGGGGGGCGTAGTCCTCTTCGTTTGGAGATTTGCAGCGGTGAAGGCTAACGTTTTGCTTGGGGGTTGCCGCGATTCTGCGTGGAGGTATTTGTATCTACATACAACGCACCAGAACGGGCGCTAGGCGGCACCACATATGTACTTTATAACCGGTAGCCTTCGGAGGGTTTTTATATTACGTAACCATGTTGGATAAAGCATGCAATCGGGGAAGTTGGGTTAGGGTTAGGGGTAGGGAACACATAGTCTTCTATTTCCCCACAGAGTTATCAATTCTCGCGAAGGCGGCCCCATGCGTGCAACCAACCATCCGTGTCAGCAGCAGACAGCCGAGACGTGGTTTGTTCTCAAACCTCATCAGGATTCCTCCAACCACAAAGTCGAGTAGCTTCACCAGGAACTACAGCAGGTGTTCCGCCAAATATTAATTTACCGTGCGTTATCCCGGTACACGCCACACCAGCAATTACCGTAGATTGTTCCGCGAGTGCACGCGTTTCACCAGCAATTAGTACCATGTCGCCCTATGTGGAGAAACGGTAGGTTTTTGGTCCGAAGACGTTCCACATGTTCCACGCCCGGTGCATGGTCTTCATTGCTTGCATTGTACAAATGTTCAGCGACGGCTGCGCTCGAGATATCATGCGCAGGTGTGCACCCGGAACGGGTACATTGCGCCGCGCACTCTCCCTCTCGCTCTCTCGCTCTCTCTCTCTCCCTTTCTCATCTGCAACACGACCGACTCTAGCGCCACCTCCACCGCACCAGGATACGTGCTTCATCCAACATGTTTCCTTGATACGAACAAATCTGCGCAGGCTATTCGGACCGCCTTGGTGCGACTGATCAATTAACGAGGAAATAGAACAGGGAGGGAGGGAGGGAGTACGCAGACAGACTAGCTATCCTCGATTGCATGCTTCATCCAACATGTTTACTTATTACAAACACCCTGCGAAGGCTACTACAGTTGTCCCACCAAGGCATTCTGTCCGAAAAAAACAACAACAAAATGCTCAAACTTTTATCAACGCGCAGCCTACAACAGCACGGCCGCGACAGCAGCACCTTAGCCCTGCCCATTTTGCGAATTTCCGCCAACCCCCCCGCCCCCTCCAACGTCGTCTCTATTCCGCCACGGATCCGCTTCCCAAAAAAAAACTCAACACGTTCAAATTTACGCAGCCAACGGGTTCAGCAGCGGAGGCATCGTCATCATCATCATCAGCCCGCGGCCCCCAAGGGACGCTCATCCTTGATCCGGAGATGCGTCGCCGCTAACCCGGCTGTCGACGACGGGGAGGTAGCTACAGACGACGTCGACGAGCAGGCTGAGGGGTGAGGGCTACTGCAGGACCTCGCCTCTCACTGACGACTGATGTGCTATTCTTATGTTTCATCTTAGTCTCGGCCGGTTAGCAGCGGTCGATGCCAATTTTTAAGACGCACAAAACTTGCTGTTTGTTTTCGGCCGCACTGAGACTGCCGTCTTTTCATGGGTCAGCCGATTTGCGCGGCCGGTGTGCTCATTCATACACATGTAAATAAAACAGAAACGACACACATCGCTGTCTTCAGCCGTACTGAGACTAACGTAGTTTCATTGGTCAGCCGGTCGATGCCGCATTACAACTAGAAAACACACACACACTTCGTAAGTCGCGAGGGGAGGGATTGCTGTACCCTTCTCGCGATAAAAATATCTCAGGCAGGAACCGCAGGAGGGGGTCCAGCCCCCCCCCCTCCTATGTGACCCCGGTTGGGTCGTCTAGCTAGTAGAAGTGGAGGATAGGGGCCGGAGGGGCAGACGATAAAGTCCAATGATGGAAGAAAAAAGAAAAAAACATAGACCCATCGGTCGGCTGGTTAGCGCGGCGGACGCTGTGTTTAGAAAACACACATTTTTTTTTCGGAACACCTTTTTTGGGTAAGTTGGCCTGTGACCACGGGAATCGACCGCGTAAAGTGTTAGGCTAGTACGGACAGAAGAAGTTACTGGGTAGTGAGAAACGGAACGGTTTTTATTGTGAAGACAATAACAACAACAGCAACAACGCACGTATTCGCAGGGAGACGGTCGCGGTTAACGCTGGAGCCGAGGCGGCGTCCCCGAAGAAGGCTCTTCGCACGGTGATCAAGTTCGGCGGGAGCTCGCTGGCGACTTCGAAGCGGCTGAAAGAGGTTCGTTGACAAGGACTCTCTTTTGACTATTCTGCGGTTAACCGAGATGTGCTCCTTGGGCGGCTGACGCGCGCGTGTGGTACATGTGTAGCTGCCAGCCACCGACCCATCCACCTCGTTCGGATAGAATAAGAGGCGGAGGAGAGATGGCAACCTCCCCCTAGACTGACTGCTTGACCAATTTTTCCGTGTACGACACAAGACAACACACCCCCTGGACCGATTTTCGAAGCTCGGTTAGTCAACAGCAGACAGAGTCACAGCGCCGAAAAACGGCGGCGTTGAAGCAGTCTGATCCAGAGAAAGCTTTCCGAAAATGTGTCGTTTCGTGTGTGCATCCTAGTCATCTGTTTCAATGTTGGTTTAGGGGAGGGCATGAACGCATGGCGGAAACATCGCAATAGACCAACATTTACCGGTGTGCGTGTGGTGGTTTTCTTTTTATCTTGGTTTTGGCCAGGACATGCTTGATGGAAGGGAGGAAAAAGTGGCGGGTTTTCTTAGTCCGCCTCCGATCGTGGATGGTTGTACATAGCATACACGGGTGTGTATCGCCAACACACGTTATCGGCCCTCCAGTAGTGAAGCCGCCGGTCGATCGGGGCCAGATGAGATTCCGATCATGGTTTTCTATGGGCCCTCATTAGTGCCGGCAGGAACCTACCTCTCTCTACATGTTGGAGGTAGCACGATCCTGTGTTTGACTAGCACGAGGAATGGCGTGGCACCTGCCGTATGTCGCCTACTGCTGCGTTTATCCTGCCAAGATTGACCATCTATATCTACTGCATGCTTTTAGATGGATCTACTGGTTCCAGGCGGAATTGCTCGCGCCGCCGGTGGGGGTCCCACCAGCAGGCAACGGCACCATTGAAGGGACCAGTGCTGAGTGTAGAACACAAGGGGAAATAAGGTACAGGTTTGGGGTAATTGATTCCATCTCCGATCGTGGTACATGGAAGAAATTAGGTTCTGTGAGGAAGTAGAGGAGGGAGGGGGTACCCCGACCCCATCCCTAACCCTAACCCAACTTCCCCGAAGTACACGTAATCGAAAAATCCTGCAAATGCTACGACATGGATGTGTATTTGATAGACAGCTGTCCGCCCTCGAATATCGAAAGTTGCACAAGATATCACACCCCCTGGACCGAGTTTCAAAGCTCGACATCTCGGCAGCAACGGTGCCGAAAATGGCGGGAGGCGTTGGAAACGACTCGTGGAGAGCTTTCCGAAAACGCTTACTGTCATTTCGGCATCCTCTTCTTGGTCGTGGAAGAGTAGTCGGGCATTGAAAATCCGTCCAGGAGGTGTGATATCTTATCCAACCTACGACACTTAAACGCAAAGCCTTGCAAAGGCCTCCTGACATGGATGGGCGTGTATCGCCTAACACAGGTGTCCGCCCTGGTGAAGCTGCTCATCGACGAGGGCCAGATGCCGATCATGGTTTGCTCGGCCATGGGCAAGACCACCAACAACCTCCTCAACGCCGGCGAGTTCGCTCTTACGGACGGGAAGGTAAGCCGTGCGTATACGTGTCTTGGTTGTTGTTGTTGTTGTTGTTGTTGTTGTTGTTGTTGTTGTTGTTGTTGTTGTCGATGTTGATGTTATGCTGTTGTCGTCGTCGTCGTCGTTGTTGTTGATGATCTTGTTGTTGTTGTTGTGTCCGCCCTGGTCATGGTTGATTTTGTTGTTGCTGTTAATGTTGCTGTTGTAGGTGTTGCAGGTGTTGCTGTTGCAGGTGTTGCTTTGGTTCTGCTGCTGCTGTTGTTGCTGCTGTTGCTCTTACTGTAGCAAGTTTATTCGAACGTCAGGTCACTGGTGCCGCAAACACGGAAAGGCGTACGTTCATAGTGTAATTACTTGTTTATCGACGTGATGCAGACGCTTTTTCGTGCTACACTTCGTAGCGAGGAAGCATGCCACATCCAACGATCTATCTCTGCTGCTGCTGCTGCTGCTGCTGCTGCTGTAAAAACACGGCAGGTGTACATCGACGCGATCCAAACGCTCCATCTGTCCGCCTGCGACGAGCTCGAGCTCGGCGAGCACACGAAACGCGACATCGAGAGCCTTCTCGCCGACCTGAGACAAATGCTCGAGGGAGTGGGCATGCTGCGAGAGCTTACTCAGAGGTGAGAAGAAAGAAAAAAAACTATGATGGTGATTGGTCGGTTGGTCGTGGGACTGAAACTGACCGCAATCACCGACGGCCAGAGATAGGTCAGCAAAGGCGAGCAAACGATGACGATTGGTCGATTGGAAACAGAGATGTGTTTTTGTCCTATTATTTGTTCTGGGCGTCGGTCGCTTCACCTTTTGATAGGTGGATTGATTTCATTGGTCGGTCGTGAGACTGTAGATCCCTGCAGTAGTGACCAAGAAGCAGCAGTTGGGGGTTTGTCATCCTGCTTTCCGTAAGTTGCATAAGATATCACACCCTGGTACGATTTTCAAAGATCGATTTAGTACTCGGCAGGAAAGGCAGTGACGGTGTAGAAAATGTCGGGAGGCGTTGAAACCGTCTCGCGTCGAGAGCGTTTCCGAAAACACGCCCTTTAATGTCAGCACCCTCTTCCTCGTGGAGTAATGAAGCGATGGCAATCGGTCCTGGGGGTGTGATATCTGAAGCAACCCATGGTATCAACCTCGGTCCGTACACGTTTTTGATCGATCGATTGATTGATTTTTTTTTGTTCGGTCGGTCGTGTGAAGCAAGTGACGAAAAACACAGACGGAAATAGTAGAAAGGCAACAGAGGTGAGCAAGCGATGTTCGATTTCCTCCCCCGTCCCCCTGTGTAATCATCCAGAGAAACAAGAAGCGCGGTTGTAGCCGCGATCGTTTGACGTCCTACGGCCAGCGCACGTCGATCCGCATGATGACGGCCACCCGACCGTCCGTCCTAAACAAAACGCCGCCGTTGATACGATCACTTTTCCCCTTCATGTGCACATGTCTGCGTTTTGGTGTTATCGCTCAAGACAAACCAAAACCCAACCAAATACATGCTGGAGCCGCGATGGTGTTGGGCCCTTGCGGCAAACGCATGCTGGTCCGAACGATGGCCTCCGCCCGTCCTGAGAAAACGCCACCTTGATACGACTCCCCCCGCTGTGAATTTTCGGAAACAACTCGCAGGAGCCGCGATCGTTTGGTGTCCTACGGCGAGCGCATGTCGGTCCGGATGATGGCCGCGACACTCAACAAGGCCGGGGTGCCCGCCCAGCACTTCGATGCGTGGACGCTTGGCATGCGCACAACGGACGAGTTCGGAAACGCGGATGTCTTGGACGAGTCGTACCCGCTGATCAAGGAGACTCTCTCCAAGTTCGACCCCAGCATGTGAGAGGGAGAAAAGCGAGAGAACTAGCAATAGGACATAGATGGACGTCCGCCGGCGGTGGATATCGACGTGCTTCGTAAACTCGTTTCGATGGAGAGAGGGAGGGAGAGAAGAGACAATGAGAGGCGGAGGGAGGGGGGGGGGGGGGGGGGGG
>CACKRE030000187.1:91191-105843 GCA_902602495.3 Ectocarpus sp. CCAP 1310/34 | reverse complement strand
GGGGGGGGGGGGGGGGGGGGGGGGGGGGGGGGGGGGGGGGGGGGGGGGGGGGGGGGGGGGGGGGGGGGGGGGGGGGGGGGGGGGGGGGGGGATGGGTTCGGTTGCGCTTCACTTGTTCTAAGGGGAATTTCACGAATCCGTCTCTTCACGTTGAACTTACTCACCTCCGCCGCCACTCTTTTGTATTCGCGCTAACTTCACTGTTTGACCCCTTTCTAAACCCCCTTCAACCTGCTGCCCGATTCTGCTAATGATTTTAACCTCGGCGCCAAAACGAGCAGCCGTACGAAAGCATGTTCATCAAGGCGCGCCACCAGACTCTCTCGTCGGCTTCGGCCGCGCCCATGCCCCCACCGTTTGTTGCGTCGGGGGGAAGGCAGCAGCAGCAGCGACAGCAGCAGCAGGACGATGAGGACGCGATTTTTGTCGCGCTAGGAGAAACGCGGCAGCAAGGCGCAGCAGGCCTTCAAACGGCCGCAGCGGCGGGGACGGGACTTAGGATGGCGCGACCGACGTCGTCGTTGTCATCTTCGGGCACCGACCGCGGGGCGTATGCGTGTGGCCCCGGCGGCGCCGGCGTCGGCGTCGGCAGCGGCAGCGGCAGCTCGGCTACCTTGTCTCCCTCGCTGGCATCCTCGTCCTATACACCTCCGGGCGACTCGAGCAATGCGGAGATCAACCCTCGGTACGTTCCTTCTCTCCCCCCCCCTGCCCCCCTACTTTTTATTTTGTGTCCGAGTGTGTGTGTGTGAGTGTGTGTGTTTTCTGTGCGCTCGGTTCGTTCTGTACGTGTCCGGGCGACTCGGGCAATGGGAGATCAACCCTTTAAGTGCGTTCCTGATTTTTGTTCTTGTATTTGGTGTCCGGGTGTGTGCGTGTGTACGGCGGTTCTCCCTGGTTGCGTGTGCTCCTCGGAAGAAAAGCCAGGATCGTGGGTGCAGGTAAGGTGACATTGTACAAGATAACACACCCCCAGGGCCGATTTTCAAAGCTCGACTACTCCGCAAAGAAGGAGGGTGACAAGCTCGGTTGATGAAGAAGCGTTTTCGGAAATACCTCGACAAGACGGTGCCGACGCCGACATCTTCGGCACTGCCACTCCTTCTGGTGAGGAGCAATCGAGCTTTGGGAATCGGTCCAGGGTGCGTGATATCTTGCGTCACCTGCGGTAGTTGTCAACGAAGAAGTCGTTTGTTGTTGTCGAACTGAGTGAATCGTCTACGGAGCTTGTGAGGATCGCGTTTTGATCATCAAGAAAGAAACTACGGGCTTGTGCCACCACCACGTTCAGTGGCCAAGACAAAACAGAGAAGATTTACGACGAGGTTCTTGAGGCCAAGTGTCGCAAGAGAACAGGATCTTCCCGCCAATTCACTGCTGCTTGAGAATACCGCGGCCTTGGAGTGCTCTGCTGTAGCGTGCTTTTTATGCGCGCGAGCGACAACGTCTACCGCGGCTTACCCGATCCGTTCCCACTCTGCACTTACCCCGCCCTCGTGCCAAGCACGCCTTCCCGTTGACCACCTTGATTCCCCCCCCCCAACCCCCTCTGCTCCCGTTTCGACAGTGCCGGTTACTTCGTCGCCTACCCGGACGGGTCTGTCCCTAACAGCCACGAGGCCATGGGCACTTTTGCCTCCTCCTCTCCTTCTCTCTGTGCTCCCTTGGCCAACTACGGAGGCTTCTTCCCCGCCGACGGGTTTACAGGGCCCGAGCAGGCGGGAGAGAGCGGAGCCGGTGTGTCGGGTGGATTCGGAGGCGGAGGCGGCGGCGGCGGCGGCGGCGGTGGCAGCGGCGGCGGCGGGGGCGGGGGCGGGGGCGGGGGCGGCCAGAACTGGGCCAGTACTGTTCGCGGCTCCGAGTGCACTGACGGTAGCTATCAGTCTCACACCTCTTGGTGTTCGGCCCCGCAGTCGCCGTTGTCTTCCCCGTACATAATGTCTGCCTCCTCGCTCGGGTCCGTGGGACCGCCTCCGGCCGCCCCCGCCGCCGCCGGTGGCTCCGAGTGCACTGACGGCAGCTATCAGTCTCACAACTCTTGGTGTTCGTCCCCGCAGTCGCCGTTGTCTTCCCCGTACATAATGTCTTTCTCCTCGCTCGGGTCCGTGGGACCGCCTCCGGCCGCCGCCGCCACCGGCGGCGGCGGCGGCGGCGGCGGCGGGGGGCTGAACCCACTCGGCGGCGGCAAGTGCGGCTACGGCAGTACGCAGCAGCTGCTGCAGCTGCAGCTGCAGCAGCAGCAGCAGCAGCAGCAGCAGCAGCAGCAGCAGCAAGAACACCACATGCCGGGGTTCTCCGAGAGCGTGTGGTACCACCAGCAACAAGGGCCGCAGACTCTTCGGCAGGAGGGTTTCGGGCAAGTCGACGACTGGTTGAACTCACCGTATCTGCTCAGGGAAGACGAGATAGGCGGCGGTCATGACCTCGACGGGGCGGTAGAAGGTGCCGCCCGAAACGCCGCGACGGACGTCGATAATTTAGGGATTCTGTAGTGCACGCACACTACGTACGAAGGAGGGGTGCAGCGTCCCCACGCACGCTCTGTTCCTTGTGGTATTGGTTGTGCCTTTGCGGGCTTCCCACGCTTGTTTGGAAACTATCATTCACTGGCTCGTCTTCGTCCGCTCAGAGCTACAATGTTTTCGCGCGACGTATTTTATCGCCTTACCAAGCGCTATTCTGAGGGTTGTGGAGGAGTTAAGGTTGGTGTTTCCATAAGAGAAAAGGGCCAACTTCACAGTATATTAGGTACATTTTGGTCTTGGGAGAAAGGGTAGGGGTTGAGGCAATGATCACGTTTCGCGGTGTCGCTGTATCATTTGTTTCCTCCCCCGACGTATGTATGGGCTTGACCAGGAAATCGTAGTGTCTAAGTGCTGGCTTCATTTGCTTGGCTGTTGTCTGTGTTTGCCGTGAGATCAAGCGTTGGACGCCGTGCTGTTTGCGGCAGTTACCCGCGGATCGATGTTGACGTAGGCAGAGCCGAGGCTTCGGCCGCCCCCCCCCCCTATGAGCCACTTATTCTGTGTGGCGGTGGCTTTAGCCGCGGAGGAGGGTGACTGCCGATGTAGCACGCGTTCTTGAGCAGGCGCACCGTAATGGAGTGGGAGCCGCCGGTCTGCCTTGGTTTTTAACCTAGTTGAGGATTGGCCGACTGATTGCCCTGTGGCGATGTCGGTTATTCGATACCAGAGGTTTGGCGTCTTCGTGCTGCGTCGCTACAAAATGATTCAAGTTTGAAGGCGCCGGCGGTGTAGTATGCATATATATAATGGGATTTGTTTTGCTGACATCTAAATTTGATGGTGGCAATCCGCGTCTATTCGTGTGCGTGCGTATTCTTGTGTCCATGTGCCATATTAGTGTGCTCTGTGGTAATGTAGTCTATTTATGTAGGTTAGTCAGGTACCGTCCGGATCAGGAGCCAATCGTGTAGAAGAGAGCGGCTCGGTGGGAAGCTCCTGTTCTTGCCAATTTTTTCGTAAAACGTGTTCCGTGTGGGGTGTGTCTGTAACCGTTCAAATTGTTTTGCGTATGATTGTGATGGTCCGTTTGGGTGGGTGGGGAATCACATTTATACGGTGGTGTTTTTGATCTGTCGTTGTTCTTGGTAAGGTGCGATTTGACATATATATGCGTACCAACTCAGTGCCTTACTGTTGTTCATGATGTTTGCGTAAAATCGTGGTGATTTTGGGTGTTTGTCGCGCTTTGCATTCATTCTACTGTTTTTTGGCATACACCTTTAGTCCTTCTTTGTTGTAAAAGGCAATTTGTAGTATGTGGCGAGGGTTCCGAATCGAGTGTGTCCCGCCTTGCAGGGTAGTTCGCCCGCCGTACGTAGCAACTTGAGCTTCTTCCAACACTAACACTATCTACATATCTTCTTGACAAGCGATTGTAATGCATGAGGAACACCGATCGGATTTAACATCCCAATCAAGCAGCAGAGAGCCCTACTACTATGTATGGCTGGTGCTGCCCCACAACAGTGTCACTGCCACGAGGGCCGAAAGCACCAATCACACACACGGCCTTGGTGCCAGCCACGATGGTGGCACCCCGCCGCTGCCCCCCCGCAGAACCGTCAACAACGAATAGAGGCAAGAGCCGGCCATGATCGTTCCGTGCGAGACGTTACTTTGTGGGATCAAACAAGCCGGGTTTATCTGGGTAGACTGTGAAAAAAAGGGCACGCGTTGTGAAGGCACCTCCGCGACAGCGAGACGGGCTGCAATTTTCACGACGTGAGATTCAACTGGCCGGCATGGATGAGGTCATTCGTCCTGAAAAATATCGCGGTGAAACAGATACGGAGGAAGTAACTGAGCTGGCGGATCCGAAAGCGCCGGAACAATCGGACTTAATAGAAGCATGCGCATATGGTTGTGGGGTATATCTCCCTGGGACCTTCTGCACACTCAATGCGAGCAAGGCTCTACTGACAGCCGTGTACAGCCTTCTTCGTCTGCGTGAGGGTGACGGGTGGATGTGGCCTCTTTCCCTGTTGAACCGTTACAGTTCGTCCTGTACGGCGTGGACGGTACATGATCCCGGGGGTCAAGCACTACCCAGGGCTCCATGTCCAAGACAGAGTGACGCCTCCTCCAAAGTGGCCCCAGCGTCGAACGTGGTAGCGACAACGAGGGCGTATTCCGACGATCTGACAAAATCATATGGATGGGTGACCACAGCAGTGTGATGTGCCTCATCAACATACCACCCGACCGTCAGTCGTATGTAGCGATTATATATTTTTTCATGTGAACTGGGAGTGCTGTAGATCGATCTCCACATCGATCTGCTGAATCATATCTCATTCATCGCCAGTTGGATACTCCAGTCAAGCGGTGCACAGGTAGTGCCCATGACCCCTTCAGCTCACAGCCAGTGCAGCGTCTGATGTTATCATATGTTGGTTGTGCGTGGCGGTGGTCTGGCGCAGGGCGGTTTCGCATCTGATCTTGCGAGGGGTCATGATGAGATGGAGGTGCGGGGCTGTTCTTTCATCATACAATCTGCGACTCCCCCAGGGCGAGAGAGTCGGACCAGGAACAGCAGAGTCTGGGCAAACACACAGCGATAGAGTGCCGCGGTACGCCAACTCCACAGACCCACAGCTATGGCTGCGAACCGGCTCGCACGCTCGGCGAGCAAGAGATGGGTGGACGACAGCGAGGTGCCGCAGTGCCCGCTGTGCTCGAACCGCTTCGAAGGCAACTTTCTGGACATCACTGCAAGGGGCCGGACCCACTGCCGCTACTGCGGCGGCGTCTTCTGCACTAACTGCTGCAGCCAGGAGCTCTTCATGCCTGAAGACGAGGTTTGTGATACTGTAGTTCTTGGCTCGTGAGGCCTCTTGCGCAGAGCAGGTACGGAGTTGGGAAGATGGCGCCCGGTCATTCAAAATGACCACGCCTAATGCTGCGAGGAGCGAGCGACACACAGCCTCGTTTCCCTTGCCCTCTGCTGCCCAGACCCTGTCGCGTTGGCTTTTTCGACGCTCGCCTTTTCTGGACTTTCGACCCTCACCCACGACCTGTGGTCGGCGGCTATAGCACAGCACTGCTGTAGCAGCAGGAGGAACGGCGGTGGGGGGGTGGGGGGAGGAAAGAAGCAACTAGTCCTCCCATGTTGCAGCTGTGTGATACGCTCAGTTTTTTTAACCCGTACAGATGACACGCCCCCGCTCATCTGATGCTGCTATTATTACTATTACTGCTTTACGTACAGTAGAGGTCCCTGTTTAGTGCCGGGGTATGCGCAAAAATTTCACCGGCACTATAACGGGCACCGGCACTGTTCAAAGTACAAAACGACGTGATATTCCAGTGTTGTTGTTGCTGTTGTTGTTGTTGTTGTTGTTTCTCACACCAGCTCTAATGTCCACAAAAATAGGGAGCCCGTGGTCTCAAAACCCGGCACATACGACGCCGCGGGGAAACAAAACAAAAATAGGGTTGTACAAACCACTCGGAACAAGTAAACAAAATGATAGAAAGAAAAGAGCAGGTATCGCACCGACCGTTCGAGAAAAGAGCCCTCCGAAACCGATCAAAATAAAACAAAAACAAAAATAAAGTGTGTGCGAGCCGAAAACACCGGACACATAGCGGCAACCGGCACTATTCAACCGGCACTAAACAGGGACCTCTACTGTAGTTACATAGACCGGTCGCCCCGGTGGTCTCGTGAGTAGCCTCGCAGCCTCCCAAGGGCCAGGTCATGGGGTCGGGTCCCGACATGGTGAGTTTTTTCTCGCTAATTAAATTCTGGTCTCCGTTGGAAGCGACGCGCTGCAAAGCTCGTTGATTGTAAACTTGATCGACTTCGTAAGTCGCGAGGGAAGGGATTGCTGTACCCTTGTCGCGATAAAAATATCTCAGGCAGGAACCGCAGGAGGGGGTCCAACCCCCCCCTCTCTCATGTGACCCCGGTTGGGTCGTCTAGCTGGTAGAAGTGGAGGATAGGGGCCAGAGGGGCAGACGACAGAGTCCAATCATGGGAGATAATATATATATCTATAGCACTCCGCTGTGGGTGTACGCGCATGTTCATCTCAGGTACAAAGCGGGTGACAATGTGCTCTTCGCGCTGTCGATCCACGTGGCGTTGTGGCCGTTCACCCCGGCGTTTTTGTTCTTGTCCATGGTGCGTGATGTGCGGCTTGCTGCTTGTTGGGACACACCAACAAAAATGGAAGAATGGAAGTCAGTTTGTTTCTACAAATTGGTGTAGAAAACCAGCCGTCTGTACAAGTACACTGATTCTACAAGCAGTATGCTCACAGCAGTATGCACCACATGCACACAGAAGCTCACGGTTTTTTAGATTAAACGGTTTCGCATCGCCCTGGTGTGTACTTGTACACAGAACAAGCCGGTCCAAACTCTGCCAACATTCAACGGGCACATGCAGCAGCAATAGGCATCAAGTATCCTGTTTCGAGAGGCTAAACACGAACTGTTTGATGTACAAAAGCGCACGTGCAGTTCAGAAGTTGCTGTAGTGCCTGGCTGGTACTGCTGGTGGTACTGATTGCATATGTCCGTTCCCCGCGTACAGCGGCGTGTTGGGGATGTCATCACATTGCCGTTCGTTTGGCTGATTGCGTACCAACGACGGCACGGTCGGTGTATGGGGGGTGATCCCGTTCCTGCAAAGGGCAGGGCGCAAAGCAAAAGGGTCCTCTATGAATAATGCAGACAACTTGTTTTTCCAAGGCACTCACATTGGTACTGCTTGTAGAACGTTGGTTGTCATGCACAAGTGAGTACCCAAAATAGTCGTATATCCACACTCGCTGCTGTGTAGCCTGCCGGTACAGCTGGGGTGACACAAACTCTCCTAAACGGCACAAGCAGCAGGACGTTCGCGGACAAGTCGCTCAGTGATTTTAACCAGAGGCATTCTCTACTGGTGGTTGCTGTTAAGCTCGTGTCGGCAGCTTTGCGCGTCCTTGACGTGAACCGGTGACGACCACCATTATGCCTCTCGACCGCCCCCGCCTCCGCCGCTTACCCACCCACGCTCGCTTATCCCACTCTCAATCCTCGAGGCCTTGGGATGGTTGATCATTTCTCCTAGTCAAGCTGCGCATGACGTATCTACACGAACGATAGCACACACCGACACGCGACATACCTGCTCGCGCCTCCCCTCCGCTCCCCCCACCCCCCGCGTTCCAGGTGGTTCGCCCCCCACCATCCAGTAAGTTCAAGAGCATTATCTTTGACCCCACGCTCAAGCAAAAGGCCTGCCGGACGTGCGTGAAGGTGAGGTACACTGCTGTAGAGTGGCGTCGGCATTCTCGGATTATCGGCAAGCGGTAGATATCATAGAGTGGTGTGCTGTAATTTAGTTGCAATGCGACGATAACAGCAAAAACTTTCGCAGGGTTATTCTTCTTCGTTCTCTATTACGTAAACATGTTGGGTAAAGCTGCAATCGAGGAAATTGAGTTGGGGTTAGGGATAGGGATAGGGATAGGGATAGGGATAGGGTCTGCGTATGCATACCCCCCCCCTGTTGTATTACCTCATCAACTTTGTTCTCGGCGGTCCGACGATAAACCCAGACCAAAAAAACCCTCTGGGCATCTCTGGTTTGGCATTCGCAATCGATGACGCTAAGTTTATCAACGCCTTGCCACGTTGTCACTGGCGTTGTTCAGATACTGATCCCGCAACAAGAGGCTATTAAGGCGAGCCGCGGGCGCGGGGGCGGAGGAGGAGGGATTGGCCGCTTGAACGGATTCCTGGACCGAAAGAACACGGGAGGGCCGCATTTTGCGATCGTCATCGTCCGTGCAAAGGTGACGACGAGAAACGAGCAATTGGTTTTAACCCTGCTGCTGTACCGATGTCATGTATTGTGTTGGAGGTGTCGCACGCATTTTTTTGTGCCGTAAGGAGTGCGATTTATGAAGTTGGTCGATGACGAGGGGAAAAGGGGGGCTCCGGCGATCCGATTGGAATCGAACGGGGCATGGACCCCTGAGGAATTCTCGAGTGTGTAGGGACCCCGGATCTTATGGTTTGTCTCAGCAGCCGTTATTCGCACCCTCAAGCGTTTACGACGACGGATGGTGCTTTACGAGGGTCTTGCCTGTCCGATTTCTTGTGACTTTTCTTGTTGTAAACAGCTTGATCTCGCGTCCTTTGACGTTGCCGGCATGAACAAAAGTCACATACACAGAGTACCGCTTTTTTCTACTTGTAGTTGGCACCACTGAGAAACATATGGGGGGTGTGCGTTGCGGATGGACGCCAATAGGCCGTGGGAAACGGTGCGCTTTGATGTAATTGGAGTGTTTTCTCGCCGAAGCTCCCAGACGCCGCGCGCGAACGTCTTGTGGGTTGACGCTCCCGATGGTGCACGCACGGCCTTACTGTTCTCCCCAGCGTTTGCAAAAACGATTTGTGTGAAGACGCCGGTAGGTTGAATGGTCTTGTAGGACTGGAAAGCGACGAAAATACCTGCCAAAGGCAATGGCTTAGCCGTTGTTGTACGAACGATGGGTATACGGTGAGTATCACCATCACCACAATGTTTGTGTGAAAATCGTCCCTGATGAGTTTTGTACCGATCGCATGTCGAGCGGCTGCGAAGCTTACACGACGTCTTGGCTCTCTTGGTATCGCTGTCGTGTTTCCGCGTGCTTATTTGCGGGGGTCTTGTTAGCTTTGTTTGCACTCGAGGTCGAGCCCGCCTTCCCGGGGCATGGGCGATGATCTGCTTTGATGTTCTGATTTGTTGTTGACGGTGTGTAGTGTTGGTGTCAGCGAGTGGACACTTGGTTTGTTCACGCTTTGAAGTGAAATAATCTGTCTCATGTGAGCACGTTCGGTTCTCGACTCGACCTGCTTCGTTTCTGCAGAATGATTTCTAGGGTTATTTTTCAACTAGTGTAACCATGCATATTCGAACGGCACATGTATTGAACGTGGCCTCTCTGCTCCGCTCTCACACCCGTTGCAGTCGCTCATAGCCCTACGCCGCTGCACACGCTTCCTTGTTATTTTTCAACCTCGTGTAACCATGCATGTACGAACGGGCCCATGTATTAAACGTGGCTTGTTCTGCTTTGATCTCGTCGCCGTTGCAGTCGCTCGTTGGCCGCAAGGCTAACTCGCCGGTGGTGGACCCGGTATGCCTGCTCACGGTTGGGAACACCTCTAGCATCACTCAGCCGACGCAGGTCGGATCTGACCCCGTGTGGGACCAATGCTTCGATTTCCCGGCAAGTTTTGATTCACCGCGCGTTTCATTTAGGGTCTCGCTACGATTGTACTCGTCCGTCTCGTGAGACAGCTTGGGCCTTGGGAGGGAGTGAAGCCTGTGGCACGCGTTTGTGCTTTGGTCGAGACCGGGGGTAGTCGAAGCGTATGCATAGTACCGTGGCACGTTTTCGGTGATCTTGTTGCAGCGGCAGCGCAGATAGGTTCCTAATCGTGTGTAGTTACCCGCCCCACTATTATCCCACCAGGGGAGAGACAACAAAGCCCTCTCGTTCTATCCTCGTGCAAAGGGCCTCGCCTCGCCTAGGGGTGCCCTTGTGTGATACCCATCTTGTGTATTTTTGTGTTAGGCCTCCGGTGTGCTGTCGTCGCTCAAGGTTTTGCAACCTAACGTAACCTGCGGTCATGCCTGTTGTACGGAACACCACCTCCCTCCGCCGACTGGAAATCTTGCACAACGATCGCTACGTACAGCAGTGGCGCGCTCTCGTTATTTTCGTTTTTTTTTTTTGGCAGCGTCTCGTGCTTGTATGTTGCGTTGATGGACTTGATAGTTCTGCGTGTATATGGAGGGATGGAATAA
The DNA here is from genome assembly GCA_902602495.3 of Ectocarpus sp. CCAP 1310/34. Lineage (NCBI taxonomy): Eukaryota > Phaeophyceae > Ectocarpales > Ectocarpaceae > Ectocarpus > Ectocarpus sp. CCAP 1310/34. Next base: position 95,520 of record CACKRE030000187.1, on the reverse strand, counting down.
GCGCTCCCTCTAAAGTGTCTGTGTTTCGGACGCATGGTGACATTTTTGCTAGCGGTAGGTTTTCCGTTCCCACCAAAGCCGTGCGATCTCGGGAGTAGAGCCGCATGCTCCGAGTCACCGCATCTGATACGATTACAATTTTAGAGAGGATACATGGAGACAGAAAGAGGAAGAAAGAGGTTCTTATCGCGAACTCTAGTCTTTGGCAGATGAAGGGTCTTCTACTCACGACTTTCCTCGTTTTTTGGCTTGCTCCCTCAGGTACCGGATGAGCACGGCAACAGCGTGAAGCTAACGTGCTACGAGGAGCAGGCGGGGGGTAAGACATTGATCGGGGAAGGCTCCACAAAGGTGGTGGAGACGGGGCTGGAAGGGATGTGGGTCCCGATCACCGACGAGAGAAGGGTGGGTCGGTACTTCTTGTGGTAGCGCATGAGGAGGTGTCCCTAGAAAGGATCACGCACGTCCTCAGGGCGATTCCTTCTTGTCACGGTAGCGTCTCGAAGCGGAGTCTATTTTCACACGTATTTCGTCCAAATGTGTTACCCTGCGAGACACAAGAGATACACTCCCCCACGATTTTGGGTATGCGACATACATGATTCGTGCAACCGCCCGTCCCTCCCCCCGGCGCCTTACGTGGAACTTCACCTGCTACAACTTCGTCCTGCGCCGCATGCGGCCTACGGATCGTCCCCTCAGAGCGTGACCGGCGAGGTCTTGATCCGCTGCACGTACAAGGGTGCGAGAAACGCGAGGCCGGCGGCCCTTGGGGGGCTCGGATCGTCCAAGTCGTCCTTGTCATATCGCCAGTCGAGCTCCGGCGGCTTTCGTTCTAGGGATGGAGGGGACATGGAGGACGAGGACGAGGAGTCTCTCCCGGTTCTCCACTGGCTGCAGGTGCGTCTTGATGGCGAGGCTACTCCTGTGGGTTGTTTGCGTATAGCCAAGAGGTTTGCTGTGTTGGTTGTACCGCTGTGGGTTGGGTTGCGTATGGTCTAGTCGCGCGGAGGCCGTGTTGTTTTGGCGGCAAAGCTGCCGTGGGTTTTGGCGTATAGACGGTGGCCGTGTTCGTTTGCTGGTGCCCCACCACGGTGGAGGGAAGCGGAAAGGAATCGCGGGGGGGAGGTGGGGATAGAGAAAATCTCCGGGGAGCAAGTTGCGATGGGTGTGTTCTGTCTGTCCCTGGCCGCTTTCTCGAGAACTAGAAGCCGGGGTTGGCCGATTGATCGACAGAGAGCGTGAAAAGAGAGACAGAGACAGGGGCGTAAACAGAGATAAAGCACCCTCTGGCACTCTCTCGGCGGGAGACCGGGAAGACCCATTTACATTTCATGAAAGATTCTCTATTTCAAGCATGTTTTTTTTATGTTGCCAGAGCAAGGCACAATACGTACAGTGGGGGTGTGGCAGCTGATAATGACGGCCTAAATAGGGCGGCCGCCTGTGAAATGTGTAGAACGAATTGATTTTGCTGTCTAGCCAGCCAATTTCAGACCCTACCTTATTCGAGGACCCCACTGCATGTATGTGTACAGTCAGTCATAGAAAAGAAGCACGCGCACCTGACCACAATTTTTCGTTTCAGGCGATTCGCCAGCTTTCACGCTGTCGATTCGGATGGAGTGTGGGAAGAAATATTCCCACTCACTTTGTTTTTTACCTCGTCAACTCCCCTCCCCCCCCCCTCCCCTGCTCTCGTCACACACAGTGGCCAAGGCACGCAAGAACTATGAATTCACCCCCCCCCTTCACCCCTCCCACCCGCTGTCCCTCTCCCCTGCTTGTTTTCGTACGCCTTTTGTCGTCTCGACACTAAAAAACCCTCGTGTTTGTGCAATGTTGCTCTCTCGCTGCGGCTTCACGGCTGCTGCTGCTGCTGCGATGATCAACCTCCAGGAGAAGGCGTGGCTGGTCTACGTGGTGCTGTTGTTGCTCAGCGTCCTGTACAGGTTCTCGCTGCAGGGGGGGTTCTCGGGGGAACCAATCTCGCTGCGCCCGGGCGCGCCCATCGCCAACAACGCCTTCACGCGATCCGACACTCACTACATGATGGTGCAGAGTGAGTGCGGAATTCACAGCCCCCACCCTCCCCCCCCCCCCCNCACGTGATCTGCCCGACGTTTGGTCAGCCGGGATGCCCGATCAAAACCATGGCGTATCTGGTTTGGCGCAGCAAACGCAAGGAAGGATGATTTGCCAGGTTCTGGTTCGTTCTTGTTAGGCATCGCCTGGGCCGGCGAAAAACATGTCGCTCCGTCCCGACCTGATTATGTAGGGATGCGAGGTCAATGGTCTAACGACTATGGCGTGCGTTGATATGGCTCCCCCCCCCCCCTGATCGAGGCCTCAACATCTTGGCAGACAAGAAGGGAATAAGTCAGCTGCTTGAACTCGAACTCTGTTCATTCTCGCAACAAATGATTTTTGTGTTTATTTAGCTACATGTAGCAGGAGATATAATTCCTATTCAACTAATCGTACGTTCAGCAAAAAGTGTTGTGTATCTATGCAGAGCAGAGAACCCCATGGTCGGTGTCTCTGTTGTGTCGCTGTTGGGAGGAAGCAGTACAGCAATGGTGGTCTGCAGACGTGCTTGGTCAACGGTCAGACCAAGGGCCCAAGGCAAGACATAATGGGTATTCTCCACACACCTCCCGGCTTGTGTTGCATCGCTGGATTGAGGCTTATTACAGATGGGCTGTTGTAGCCGGAAAGGAGTGTGCGCGAGGGTGGGGAGTTCTCTTGTTGTTGGCGAGCAGAGGAGTGGGCAACTAAAATAGTGAAAGTATGGTTGAAGTTTCCACCCCCCCTTTTGTGCGTTTTAGATGTTTTGCACTGTTGGCGTGTGATGTTGTGCGAGACGCTTAAGTTGTTGTTGTCAACTCGTTTCGTGCTGCTGTGCGCAAATTGTATCGGCCTGTTGCTCTCTTGTTTCAGAGGACGGGAACCTTGTCCTGCGGAAGGGCAAGCCAGGTGATCCCACGCCGGCGCCACCGGTTTGGGAAAGCGGCAGGCCTGACTCTAAGAAGGTGAGAGCGGGTTTTCGGGCATTAGCTAAGCGTCCGTATCAAACGTAATTCGCTTGGCAGTTCACGTGGGGGTGCGCCTACCACAAATGCATGCCTATCGTGATCGATCGGGGCGCGTGCTGCTGCGTCGAGCATGTAGCGATGCACCGCATATTTTCAACCCTTTCAATTCAGGAGAACTGGCTCGACTCGACCTTCTCGGATTGTTAGCGGCAAACCGGGCAAAAAGCAGGGGCGCGTTGGTGTCTTGTTCTGCTTTTTACGGTCGTCGGTTGGAACCAAGGGCGCGGAGGGTCACGACGCACCGGTTGTGTCTTGTATTGAGCAGCAGTCAAGATGGAGGGGCGCGGATGGGGGTACCTGCTTTTGTTGCTGTCCACGAATGAAGTCACGAAACGTGTGTAAACGTTGGCGTGGGTCGACCTGTACCTCCTATTACTCCCTTCGTGTCGTGGGCCTTCGTCGACGTAACTTCTCATCTACGTTGAAATTGTGGTGCCAGGATCCCTCCCCACCCTCCACCGCCACCCGGGCTGTGTCGTCCCTCCTCGGCCTGGTAGTTCTCTTGTCGTATACTTCGCGGAAACAAATAGCCAGTGTAGCATGCAGATTAAGCCGCTCGGAATTCCTTCACCCCCGTCGCGCTGTCTACATACCACCCGCGAATCATAAACTTGGCCAACGCAGAACTGCCCGAAGTGCACGGTCATGTTGGACGAGACGGGCCAACGGCTCCTGGTGAAGGACGGCCGTAAGGTGGTAGGGAATTTCAAGATAGCCGACGACAAGGTTCTCAGCGCGGCGATCAAGGTCCGGTGATCGGGTTGGCTTTGAGTGCGCCGTGCAGCAGATGCTCACCAGAGCCGATTATTATTCCTCACGCTCTCTTTCTCTGTCATGCTTGGTGCCTCCGCTGCGGTTGGCCCAGGTGTAGACTGTATCCGCGTCTGCGTACGCGCCCGTCGTTATCACAAACAAGCAAAACCTCGTGTGGGTTTCATGTAGCGGCTGTCTTTATCCTCCTACACACAGGATGATTTTATAGTGTAGACTACGGTCATTCCCTAAAGGGGGGGGGTGGGGTGGGGGGGGCAGCTGGTTGTTCGCTTGGTCTTCGCATCACAAACCAGCGCACTGTGTGCACGATGCACGATGTCCTTGCTGAGGGGATAAAAGTGGAGTCGTAGATCTATCTGGCGCTGTCAACAATATTACCAGCAGAGGATAAAATTAGCCATTCTTGGTGCAACCCATCATGAAGTGACGGTGTCTTGAGAGAAGCGGGGGGGGGGGGGGG
>CACKRE030000187.1:73722-91109 GCA_902602495.3 Ectocarpus sp. CCAP 1310/34 | reverse complement strand
CCCCCCCCCCCCCCCCCCCCCCCCAAGCGGATATAGGGCGGTACCTTGTACCGTGTACCGTGCTTGTTGCTTTGTCGGGTTCGCTTGACGCGGACAGCGTTTTTCCCTGCCGGGTTTCTGTTGCTCTTGTCTCTTGTCCGCTGATTCGGGGCGGGGTTTCGTGTCAAGTCTGTCTTTTCGCCCCCTGGCTGTTGTTCCGCCGAGAGGCGTTGTCGAGTTTTCGATGGCCGGGGTCATAGTAATAGCGTAGGCGAAGGCTCCTCTACAAGTATTGTGATTGGAGTTGAAAAAAAGTGAGACGACACGGAACCGGACGTATCTAGTAGTAGTATCTGCGCTGCGCGTAGTTAGAGTCAAGGGGTGGGAGGGTTTAGTAGTGTCTTCGCTGCGCCGAACGGGAGCGCAGCCAACGAGCGCATGTCGGAGGTTGGTGTGTTTGGTGTATTTTACGCGAACTGAGGGGCAAAGGTTGTGGCTCTCGACGTCGGCGGCGGCGGCGGAGTGGGCAGCGGCAAGAGAGATGGGGACTCGACGGTTGCGGCGGCGGCTAAAATACGTGTTTTGTGGTGCGTTGATTTAAGCAGCAGGAGGCCAGCGTTGATCGAAGTGATGTTGTGCATCTGACGGCCATAAATACAGACGAGAGTGGGCGCTGCTGTTCCGAGACAAAGAGAAAAGGATACTGGGGTGGACGGTAAGGTAACGCCTCGCGTAAGTCGGGTACGGGGCTAGTTGAGCGTTCTCATGATTAATTTTGTACAGAGGAAGGGAGCGCGCGTCTCATGCCTGTACGACGTTTGTGTTCCCCCCGCTTTTTTTGTCTGTGATTGGTCGTGTTGGCAAAATGCTCGTATCTTGTCGGTCCAAGGCGAAACGTTTTTTTTTGTGCTGGTCTTTTTCGTTTTCCGTTTGTTATGCGGGGGTGTTGGGCGGGGGGGCGTGGAGGAGCCAACTGTTGGCCCCTTCGAGGATTGCACGTTACGGCAGGTGCCTGGGACAAAAGCTTGTAGGACAAAAGCTTGAACGGCTGTCGTGCGAAGGTGATAGCGACGTTTCACAGAAAAAATGCAGCCGCTTCAGTCGCTTGAACGGCCGGCCGGGGTGTTGGGTGCACTACGCCTAGGAATGATTTGTAGGTGGTAAAATGGTAAGAGCTCGTGACCCTTTGATGCGTAAGTTGAGGTTGTGCCTGCAGTTGGTTGTGCGTAAATCGGCAGGCCCAACTTAAGGCCACCCTAGGTGTGTTGTGTCGGAGATATGTATCATGGCTGGATACCTACAGTAGCATCATGAGTCACGCTGGATACCTGCAGTATTGCATCATCATGAGTCAGTCACGCAGTTCTCTCTGTAGTGTAGTCGATTGCAGCCACACAACAAGGCGTCTGTGTGATGCATAGACTATATATATGTGCAAGTACATGCGTTCTACGCGTGTAGCCTAGGGATGATAGGTTGAGAGTTTTGTCCTAGATACATACACAGCAGTGGTAGAAGCCTGCGTGTAGAAGTCGAGCAGGGTGACTCTGAATACGTCAGAGAGATTGACGGAATACGTTGAAGTCGAGCAGGGAAGCTCTTGGGTTATCGGAATGTTTGCGGTGAAACTTTTGTTGAGTTGTCCAAAAAAAGACCCCGAGAGACCAGCACAGCAAGTAGATCTCGGGAGGACCCTGTTTTGACGATTGTATGATTTTGTTTTCGAGATGTGACACAAGCGCGCTCTCGCCCCCTTTGTGCTCACTCCACTTTAGCACCATCAAAACCTGACGCGGGAGTCAGTCAGTAATCAAACATCTTTCTTTGCTTCTTCGTTCCAAGGCACCTATCAAGTTGCACCCGCACTCGAAGTTTAACCTCTGTGTAGGCTGCTGTACAACCACAGCTGCTGTTCAACCACAGCCTACGAAGCGACCGCTGCACACAGCACATTCCCGCTGCTGCAGAGACGCTTCTCCCCGAGATAATGTTCGTGTGTGTGACTTCTCCTCAAGATTTGATTTTTCAGTTAGTGGTGGTTTTGCTGCACACGGGAAGAATCATACACGTGGGTGAGTGCGGTGGTGTTGGAGTGCTGTCGCGTGCGCCCTCTTCCTTTTTGCGTGCGTTGCGCTGCACGGCCTATGAAGCTCAATTCTCTATGGACTCCTGCTTTCTCCTCGTGCGGGTCTACCCCAGCTTTGTCGGGCACTGTTTCGGTTTCGGTTTCGCCCGATCGCTGTTGATCATCGTTGTCCTTGGTTTTAGTTCCCCATAGCAGCAGTTCAGATATTGCGTAGTACGTCGAACGTGTGGACTATGCTACAAGTGTTTGCAGGGCTGGGCAAACCAAGGCACCTGTTCTTTTGCCTAGAGACGCAGTAGGTATTGTCGTTTCCCCTCGTTTTACCCATAGAATCTGCCTGGTTTGCCGGTTGGCCCCGACTGTCTGTGATGGATGGCGTGAGCAGTTGAGAGGTCATTACTATGAAAAAATCGTCTTGTTGCTGCTTTGTATTGCTGGCGTCTTAGGAACAAGATGCCGCGGTTGTACATTGAAGAAAAATCTACCTATGCGAACAGGGGGGATCGTCCTCGACAGACATTGGGGACCTCCACTTCCCCCCTTCCCCCCCCCTTGATTGTGAGCCCTGTTATTTTTTTTATTTTTTTCTCTTCTCCTACTTGTTTTTAGCTTGCCTTTCGCTCAGGGGTTGCGAGCGCTGACGCATGTCACCGCGTGACCCCGCTCCGCGTACTTTGGCTGGCAAACGCTTAGTCTAGTTGTTCAGTGGTTGTTGAATGGGGCAATGCAAGGAAGCAGATGCCTCGTCGTGGCCGCTGGTGGGCAGTTCATTACAAAGCCTTAGCTTTCACGAGCCCTGCATGAGCCCATCATCGCTTGGCAACCAGGGTAAGCAACCTCGCACTTTTCAATATCCAAACGCGCTCTTTCCCAGGTCGTCTTTGGCTGCTCCCCCTGACACGCTTTGGCGGGAGTAACCGACACTACTTCGGAGATGACGCTCAAAACGTACGAGCGCCCGTCCTCAATAGTACGTACGAGTCAGCGTCCCAGAAGACTAAGTAGCGATTCTTCAGGAGCGCGAATGATGTTGTTTCTTCGTTTCGGAATCACTGCGGAACTTCAGGACGTCGCAATCAAGCACCCCCGTGTTGACGGCCATCATATAGTCTATACAAGCGTTCAAGACTTCCAATACATCTTCATCGAGCGCCCACTCCCCGGGTGTTTCGAGAAGGCAAAAAGAGCTACACTATATGTACAGTAGCTGCCCGGGGTAAAGGGTCTGGTGACTTTCGATGGGTGAAGCACCCGCCTCGCGTACCATCGCTCTCCTCGAGATAAATGCGCTGAGACACGGAGCTGTAACGGACGGACAAAAATTATGGAGGCATCCGGAAACCGGTTTCAGGGGTGATGCCACTACGCCAGAGAAACTAGACAGAGGCAAGAGCGGCAACGATGCCACAGAAGGACCCTTGTTTTGAATAACACCAAAAACATTGAAATACAATAACAAACGGAAACGAAGCGCGCACTGCGTCCACTAGCGACACACTCAACGCTCAAGGCGGATTTCACGCTGTAATAACTATTGTACCCTTTTTTGGCAACAGCCCGCCAGAAGTACCGAATCCTCCGCATCGCGGAGGGCCGCCAATTTACCTTCAGAAACCTGTGTGCTATCACCACGCACCCAAGAATCAAGCCGGCCATTATGCCCACACACATACAAAAGAACGGCTAACAACAATACCAATAGCTCTACAGACTTCCCGTCGCCACAGCGACGCTTCGATTTGGCCCGGCCTTTTCTGACACTGAATCTCTGCTCAAAAACGATTTCCACGACGGCAGAGCTGACTCGACGAACGGGGCATTATCCGATTCTCCCGCCCGCGGCCTCTCCGGCAACACCGCTTCTTGTTCGACGGCTCGGTTCCTCCGGGACGCGTAGCAGATGCCAGCCACCTCGACAACAATGGCGAGGGCCATCATTACGTGGCCTGCCGCCAGCACTCCAGCAAAGACAGCCTGGCTCTCGTCGCGCTCGTCGGACACGACCACCTTCAGCAGCAACAAATCGAACATGCTGAGGAACACTATCACGTGCCCCCCGCGCGAAAGCCCCATGTCGGCCTCGGGTTTGTACGGCGACAGCACCTCGAAAGCCGAGAAGAAAAAGAAGGCAGCCAGCATCATTATCGCGATTTGGGCCGCGTCGTTCGGGAAGATGACGACAAAAACGCCGGTCAGCATGACACGGCGCCCGCACTCGACGACCTCGTCGTAGAACGGCTCGGGTCTGTACGGCTCCCACAGACAGGCCGGAAATCGGCTGGGCTACCGTCTTGTCCGCACCATCATGGGCCAATACGTCGCGACGTTGAAACAGAAGGCCGGCGTACAACAGGGGGATGCCCAGCGGGTGAACCAAGATCATGAACCCTGCGTACACCTGAAAGGCCTCGCGTTTGGGATCGGTGCAGTGGATACGGTAGTCCGCCCGGAGGTACTCGATCCCGTCATCGAGTGTCTCACAAGCAAACGTTTGGAACACCGTCGACGACACTGACGAATATACCAGGAACGTCAAGCGTAGGAGAGCCGTCAGATGTTTGCGGCGGATCTTTTCTCCTGCAGAATGATGGCCGGCTGCGCTGTTCTTACGCATCGCGATCCCGTAAGTCATCGCCAGAAATCCAACAACAACCAACGGCGCTATGGTGGCGACAAGAAGCCGGTCGTGGAAGCCCATGTCGACCACACACACCCGGCCGCGATAACCGAACCGAGGTCCAAATTGACGACGTCGATGGCGCTCAGAAAGTCTTGGTACACGCCAGGGTAGGTGAAATTGGCCGCGTCTGCAATCTGTGCGGGGATCACACAAAAGGGTTGGGTTTGGACGTGGCGTGGCTCAATTTCTATGGCCTGAGGCCATGGTGCTGTTCCTGTCTCGATCACCATCCGTAAACTTTGCACAACATGTACGCCAAATTTCTGTCCCCTTACCGCACACATCGTGTCAGCAATAACTTGCTTTCGCATGGATCTTAAATCATCGCCACTGCTATGTTATTGCAAGCATCTTGGTGTTCCAACGCGAACAGCCCGGCGAGAGCAAACCTGGGTCAATATCTGCCACACGACGACGATGATCTTAAATGCTTGGAGGGGGACGGCTCGAAGTACCCTTCGATGGAAGCACCCGACGTTCCTCTCTTAAGCCTCCGTCGACAACAAAACTTGGAAATTGTGGTAATTGCAAGGAGTGTTACAATAACGGCCATGACAGTGGCGGACATCAGTCCCTGGCGTCTCGAGCTTGAGCACGGCGTACAGGTGTGAGCGAGTAATGGAGAATAGTGGGTTTGGAACACAGCGCAATCTGTCAAGGTATGGACCCGCGCACGCACGCACGTGCGAGCAAGGAAGGGGCGTATGGGGCTGGGAAAGACACGTACAGAAGCGGGCGGTGCGTTCTTATGTCTATCATACAACACAACAGAGCCAAGTGCTTTAGTCCTTGTCCCCCGCTCACATCGTCCCTTGTATCCTGGGGCACAAAAGCTGTCCGCCCCCGTTTGTCCCCCGATGCAAGCATCCGCGTTGTAGCACGCCAGGATGACTTCACTCTCGTTTGTTGCACGCCAAAAGCCTTAATCGATGTCGAGCGTTTCCAAGGTAGCGCCGTCTTCGTCGGCCGAGGTGTGCTCTAACGGTGCATCATATGCCGGCGTGACACTACCCCGTGTGATGGTACACCCGGAGCACTCATTCTAAGCACGACAGTCGGTGCATTCCGTCTCGAAGCGTGAATTGGTATCTTCCTACTTTATTAAAAGACAACAAGAGTTGACGCACATACAACAGTCGATAGCATGTCTGGGTTTGAAGAAACCCGGTGGTTCGAGCAATTCGAGAAAACCCACTGATCTTGTTGATGGTGGTGACACAATGCGCAGCAGCTTACCCCTCGGGCTCCCCCCAACAATCGAGGGTCATGTGTCGCGATTCGCACCCAGAAGAAGCAACTTAACGCAAATTCAAGCACCACCACCGGCAAAAAAAAAAAAAAGCCGTCCCGTTTTAACGTTTGTAATTCCTCCGTATCACTTCGGTACAACCCATCATCGTAGGACAGTTGGTTTCCGTCGAACGACGAGCCGGTGATATTGACAGAGCCAACCACAGCAACTGCGAGTCCGTCGGTGTAAGCGACATTCGAGAGGAAGGAGCAACCGGTGACACTCGCCTTGCCACCGAGCCACATAGCTCCGCCGACAACTGGCAAAGGGGATCGGCGGGGAGAGGTTGATGTCCAGGGTGCATCTCTTAAAGCAATGGTGTTAACGCCTTACTGCCCAACCGGGATAGTTACTGCAGTCTCCCTAAAAAAACGAGTGCCCTTGCAATGGTTTGGTTCCCCTCACCCGCTGAGTTGCCCTCAAAATCGCATGAAAGAAACGCTTGCTCTCCAGCCAACGTTTCGACAGCCCCTCCGTCATCGCCTGCCAAATTGTTCGAAAACGTTACACAATAGCTCTCAGCCACGGCGACTGCTCCACCGGTGCGATTGGCCGAGTTCGACTCAAACGTCACGTCTGTGAAGCTGATAGGGTCCTCAGCGTTGTACATGTACATCGCCCCACCGAACGTTGCGGTGTTGTTCGAGAACACCAGGCCGTAAAAATCGGACCCGTACCCGTATTCGGATCCGATCAAAGCTAGGGCACCGCCGTATTCCGCCGCAAAGTTGCCGCTAAAGTTCGTGCTTTCATCCCAAAGCGCGATGTATGTATCTGCGTGGATTGCACCTCCATCTGCTCCCGCAGAGTTGGAACTGAACTGAGTGTTGTTTCCAATCCAGGAAAGGTTCGAGCTATCCGTGGAGATCGCACCTCCGTCGCCACTAGCGTAGTTGGAGGTGAATTGGGTGCCGTCGCCGTCCCAAGACACGGTCGTTCTGCCAAACGCGTATACTGTACCTCCCTTACTGCCAACGGAGTTGTTGGTGAAATGGGTGTCGTCACCAGTCCAGGAAACGGAGCACAACAGCTCCGCGAAGATTGCACCGCCTGAGCCATTTTCATCAAAATCGCCCGATTTGTTTGAGGTGAACCGGGTGCCGTCGCCATCCCACGATACGTTTCAATTTTCAATCGCGCAGATTGCACCTCCTTTACTTTGCCACCCTAGAGCGGAGTTGGAGGTGAACTGGGTGTCGTCGCCATCCCAGTCCACGGCCGAATCATACGACACGTGCATCGCGCCTCCGTCAAGGTCAGCGGAGTTAAGAGGTGAACTGGGCGCCGTCGCCATTCCAGTACACGCGTGAATAGTCCTCCACGTGGATCGCGCTTCCAAATCGGCCAGCGGAGTTGGAGGTGAACTAGGTGCCATCGCCATTCCACGACACGCTTGAATTATCGATCGCGTAGATCGCGCCTCCACGCTCACTCGCTGACTTGAAGCTGAACTGGGCGCCGTCACCGTACCAGGACACGTTCGAACTAGACGCGTAGATTGCACCTCCATAAAGGAGGGCGGAGTTGGAGATGAACGACATGCTTCCGCTGAACGAGACACTCGATTGGTTCGCGTGTATAGCCCCGCCACTAGAAGCGTTACCGTGCGCGAGGATCATGTCCGAGAGGTGCAATCTGGAACCCCCGTCTACGACAAACAATTCGGTGGCGTCCTGTCCATCGGCAATGGCGCCTGGTCCAGCTCCGGTGATGTCAAGGGATGTGCCACTAGTGACATGGATTGTTTCTTCGACGAAGAGTCTCCATTCCACTGAACGGCGAAGCCACCGTTCGCCGAACACAGAAGGGAGGTCGCCAGAGCGGCCGCGTCTTCAGGGCTGCCGACGGTCAAAGCGCCCACGCCGACGTTGCAGCTCTGAATCTCTTGGCTCCGAGAGACGGCCACGAGGACGCCGATCCACACGACCTGCAAGAGGCCCATCTATGTAATAAACCGTGAGCGTAAGCAGAAGTGGGACGGTTTTGAGCTTATGTCAGTTACACATTGAAACAATTCTTCCCAAAAACGAGATTTTCGACCTGGGGATGGTTTTTCCGGCTCTACATCTACATACATCGGAGATTGGGAAACAAACGTGTCTTTATTGTCATCGCCTCTTTCTCGTTTCCGATAGAAACCATGGAAAAATCGTAGTTTCCCCCCTGTCGAAAAGGAGCATGGAATCAGCTGCAACACACGTGCGTAACGAACGAGATAACCGATTGTGCGAGCACTGATCGTACCGCTGTATTGCCGCCCTGACCGTTGATGATACGTGATGTTCGTTGTCAAGACGCATGCAATTCGGCAACACGACACAGAGAGAGAGAGCCACGTGGCCTGTTCGAAGGTTGAGAGGCAGTTTTCCAATACATATCGGTGGACAAAACTTTCAATAACTCGCTTCGCTAGACCACCTCTGAAGCCGCAAACTCCTAGGATGTGAGTTTTATCGACTGCCATCGCCGGGTGGGGCGTGTGGGGTAGACGTGAGCTTCTTCGACCAACAGTGAGCATCGTTGGCGTACCCGAGAAATTCGTCGGGTTAACCATTTTCCCGTCGCTCGGGTTTCCTCTCACACGTATTATGTCCCAAACCGCTCTTTTGACTTTGCCGTATAAAGCGATTGACTCGGTACTGAGAAGAGGTGCAGCGATCAAGATCCCTTGCATTGACAAAGGCGAAATCGGAACGCACGTGGTTTCGATCAAATATTTTTCGATAGCTTAAGTCGTGGTGGCACCCACGGCCATCAAACTACGTTTGTTTACACGCCATCCCCCCTTTTCTCAATTTCTCCGCAAGGCCACTTCGATGGACCGGCACGGTGCCGAGTCTGCTGTGTTGGTAGTGTCGGTATGATCTTTCCCGCAATGACACTCGCGTCGGTTGGGGGCACACGCGGGGTAATTTTGGCCTCTGTGTTCGATCTAGAAGTACGTTATTTGTCTGCTGCGCGAGGCTCTCCCTCTCTCGCTTAGGTTTCCCCTTTCGCGAGGAAGCCCATCAATGCACGATTGGACACATTACATACTCATCTGTGGGACGGCAGTCGAGGCTAACCGGTCTTGAGGTACGAGCATGCTGAACTCATGGACATCTCCTCCTCTGTGCCCAGTGCTACCCTATCCTCCCTCTCTACCTCAGCATGCATGCGATCAAACCAACGCGAGGCATTCACGCTTCTTTCTCTCTCACCGCAACAGCAGACCCATACACCTCATTTTGTCTGGTCTCGGCGCCATGTGTGAAATGTGAAATGCTAGGTTAGGGTGGCGGGCAGTGGAGGAAGGCTGCGGGTCGACGACGCACTCATGATTGCATACGACACACAACCACTGAAAAAAATCAAAATTTCAAAAAAAGACTCACAGGGGACAGCACCGAATTGGTTTATATGTTTATATGGACCCCCAAGGAGCAGATGAACATATCTCAGTGCAAACGATTCGCTATCGGAACGTTCTTGCTAAAACACACGTTCCCCCCGCATAGGAAAACAGAAAACATTACAGGCAGAAACTCACTGAGGCCGTTGGGTTTCAGCGGCACATGTTACCGGGCCATCCCCTCGTCCCCAGATTGTACCTGGTTGAGCCCAGTGCTTTCATCACCTCGTGCTCCTCACGCAGACCTTGTACTTGCCATAGAAGCAGACAGACGCCCGAAGCAGGTCGTACTTTCCATCGGCAAGCAGTTTGTTCCTTTCGGTTTTGCACTGAACAGGTGAAATGCTGCCTGATCTTATCCTAGGCGAAGCTGTTGTCTGCTGCCCCACGCCACGTTTTCAGCTTTTGGGAAGCAATCTTCACCTACATGTAGAGCGCGGCCTGAACAACACCGTCTCCCAACTCCACCGATACTCAACAACTGGTGCCCGACCTCCGCGGGGGTATCAATTTGAGACGTTGGGGATCGACCTTGGACAACATGTAGTCTACGTTGCCAGTCCGCCCTATTGATTGGACCAACGTGGCAATCCGTGACGCGGTGCTAGCTGCATACGTCGGCGTACAACCTAACCCCCGGGGAGATTGGGCACCAGTTACAACTTCCTTTGGCCACCCGTGTAGACAAATAATGCCAAAGAACGAATGCATGATTTGCACAAAATTTGATCGGCACTTCTTCATGAGTCGAATAATAGTCGGATTGTCGTCCTTGCGAAAGTCGGCGAAAATCGACCCGGATCAACTCTAAACTACAGTAGTTAGCAGCAGCGCAATACGGCCTCGAAAAAGATCATGAACCTACCTCCCCAAACATGCTGAAAACCCAAGGGCGAACAAGAAAAGTTATCTCGCACACCACCACCCCCGCCTTCAACCCCCCCGGGAGGGCCGCGAGAAAATAATTCTTTATTCGTGGTACATTTTTGTGCAGGCTTTCTTGGCGTCCTCCCTCTCTCAATGGCGTGTGCTGGTGTGTGCTTGCGTATGCTCGTGTTTTACGGCACGTGCACAAAGGGCCTTGTTAGTAGTCTTGGTAAGTTTAAGTTGGTATGGACATCCGATCATCCGCCGCCGGAAGAAGTAGAAACGATCATGAACTTACCTCCCCAAACATGCTGAAAACCCAAGGGCGAACAAGAAAAGTTATCTCGCACACCACCACCCCCGCCTTCAACCCCCCCGGGAGGGCCGCGAGAAAATAATTCTTTATTCGTGATACATTTTTGTGCAGGCTTTCTTGGCGTCCTCCCTCTCTCAATGGCGTGTGCTGGTGTGTGCTTGCGTATGCTCGTGTTTTACGGCACGTGCACAAAGGGCCTTGTTAGTAGTCTTGGTAAGTTTGAGTTGGTATGGACATCCGATCATCCGCCGCCGGAAGAAAGAGATTGTCACTTCGTGTAATAGCTGTGATGGGCTGGTAGCAAGTTTAGTTGGTTTTAAAGTAGTAAACTACCCATCCATGCAACCTTGATGTGTGTTGATTTTTTTTTCACGTTGTCCCTTGCACAACCCTGTATTGATTTTTTAAAGCTCGAGTATTACACGATGAAGAGGATGCGTAAACCCAGCGAGACGTTGTCGGAAAGCTCTCAACGAGACGGTTCCCTCACCACAATTTGCGGCACCGCCACTCTTTATGGTGCGGAGCAACCGAGCTTCGGAAGTTGGTCCAGAGGGGTTTGTTGGTATCTTGTGTCATCCACGGTGGTGGTAGCTCACGAATCCCAACGAACGGCCGTCCGTTCACTGCAGAGAAGGGAGAGCCTCTTTTAATGTTGCTGTTGACGATGACTTGGATTCAATGTTTAACCATCGGGTGCACTCGCCATCGCAAAAAGCATCGCAGATAGACTACTGCAAGGTATTGAGCCACCCCGTGGCTCATTACCCCGCTCTATCTACTACGAGTATAATACAGCCGTGACAAGATGATTTTATTCTCTTGGCATTATATCTACTAACTGCTGCTGCTTATAGTATCCGTACTTATCTTATATCGATTCTTTTACTTCGGCACTGTGTAGAAGAAAGATAAATGACAAAGTACTACGGGTGATACTTGGTGGATCGCACTGATGAGGTGCGGAGGAACGGGAAGTAAGTTTCTTTATATTTTCCTTGGGTGGGAATGTCACGGAATGTGAGATTCTGGTGTTGGGAGCGTCATATAGTCTATGGGTATGACTTCATGCCGTGATCGACTGATGACGAGCTCAAGCACGCACCCGATTAGTACATTAAAACGCTACAAGTATTTCCCGTCTACGTTTCGTCATGGCCGACCTGCTTCACACTCCCAGCAGAACTGAGCCACCGGAGCTATCGATCAACACCTGTTGTACAGCAGTGTACGTACACTCCAGGCTGCAACACGTCGTCAGCCTCGCGTAGAAGTTGGTACGCAGCCGAAGCTCGGTGCTTCCTGATAACGTACAATCAAAGGAAGACTGCCTATTCGAGATAATACCGCAGCAGTCGAAGGGGATGTCTTGAAGTCGTTGGCAGTGAGTGGGAACGGGCTGGATACCAGACTTGTTCAGGGTCAGAATTTCTTCAATAACCCTTGCTTCTTCATGACCGTATGCACACGCTTTACCCGAGGTGACTCTGAATTTTTCGCGCTTTGTTGTGGAAATGGAGGTATCAAATGTACCCTGCCATGACCTAACATCGTCGTTACATACCTCTCTGGGAAACCGGACGATTCAACTTCTCCTTCGCCCTCCATCATCGGTGGTGTGCTGGAGGTCTGTCGGCTGAATCAGGGCGGCGGGCGAATGAACACGCGGGGGAACTAAATGGAAGGATGAGGGCGGGGTACGGGGTACGGGGCAAACATAATCCCTCTCCGTGGGCCCCCTCCAAATGCTTGTGGGTTGTGTGTGTGGTGCGGCTCTGGCCACCCACATAGCGCTTCCCGCAGCACAGCACCACTACAAGCACTACGAGCATAAAGATGGCCACCGCTTGCGATATTTCGTTCGATGAGATGGCCATGGCCTTGAGCTACATTTCCCTTGGTGGCACCGCGGCGGCACCAGCGAGCTCCGCGCGAGGGTTGCCATCCTTGGCACCAGTGAAGCAGGAGAAGAAGGCCGCCAAGAAGCCCGAGGCGGACGACGAGGTGAGAAGAGAAGACAATCTTCCGCCTTGCATAGGTTGTTGTTCCCCGGGGATGGTGTTGGCTGATGCGTCCGTCCGGTGTCGCCATTGGTAGAGTTTAGACTCGCCCCGCGGTCAACTCTGCTGAACTTGTTGTGCGTGGAGCATTGATGATCCTCTCTGGCATCTATGATGCAAACCTGGAAAACAGGGTACAGACAGCAGTAGCAGCCGTGGATCAGCACGACGAAGCGGATATTCACATTTTCCTCATTCAATCGTACACCTGTGCAAAATGTCTGCTGCCCGATGATTCGGCGTGGACAGCAGTGCGTTGCGTAAGATACCACACCCCTGGGCCGATTTCACAGCTCGACCACACTCTTACCCCCCTCCGTACAATACACTGCCGTGGGGTAGGGGTGTACTCATAGTCGTGCATGCAGTAGTTATTAGACCATTGACCTCGCATCCCTACAAAGAAAGCCGGGACGAAGCACCCCGGGTTCTCACCGGACCAGGCTCTCACATCACCAAGCGCGAAGCGCCGTGAGATATTCGGCGAGTCGCATGAAGGGTGCGCTGCATCCTGCTAAGGGTGTTCGGCATCTTGTGCTTACTTCCTTGCGTACGGATGACAGCTGCGGATGACTTAATTTATTTCCTGGTGCTTTTACTTCCAGAGACAGTTGTAAGCACTGTGTAACTGCCTCGAGGGTGCTTGACCAATTTGTCGCCACGTGGTGCGATCATCTCCCTTGCGCGGAGCGAGGGTCCCCCACCCCGCACAACATGATCTACTCGACCACCATCATGGTTACCGCCAAAAACAAACAGAGGTAGAAAAAAACACGGTAACCTGGTCGCCGAGTTCACGAAGTGAATTGGCTTGTTTTACAANGGGGGGGGCGGTGTACTCATAGTCGTACATAGTCGTTAGACCATTTCTCGCATCCCTACAAAGCCCGGACAGAGCACGTCGGGTTCTCACCGGACCAGGCTTTCACATCACCAAGCGCGAAGCGCCGTGAGATATTCGGCGAGTCGCATGAAGGGTGCGCTGCATCCTGCTAAGGGTTTTCGGCATCTTGTGCTTACTTCCTTGCGTACGGATGACAGCTGCGTATGACTTAATTTATTTTCTGGTGCTTTCACTTCCTGAGACAGTTGTAAGCACTGTGTAACTGCCTCGAGGGTGCTTGACCATTTTAACACAACGTGGTGCGATCATCCCCCTTGCGCGGAGTGAGGGTTCTCCACCCCGCACAACATGATCTACTCGACCACCATTATGGTTACCGCCAAAAAAAAAAACGGAGGAAAAAAAAAACAACGGTAACCTGGTTGCCGAGTTCACGAAGTGAATTGGCTTGTTTTACAACGTCGTTGCCAAGCGACGAAAACCCAATCCCGATGGCAAACACCGGGGGGGGCGGCTTGTTTTACAACGTCGTTGCCAAGCGACGAAAACCCAACCCCGATGGCAAAACACCGGGGGGGGCCGGGGGGGGGGGGGGGCCAAATCCAAATGATATGTACCTTAACGGAAAGCCAGCGACGAGACACAGTTCCGCCGCAGCCATGTTCGGCATCGTCACCATCACGGTGCGAGGTAATCGAGCTTCGACATCGGTCCGGGAGTTCCGGAGATGTGGTGTTGTACCGATTTGGCAACGTCCTTGTATCATTGGTACTATGGTTAACTGCTCCCACATGTAAGGTCTTTCACGCATCTTGACGCGCTGAAGACACAACATCATTTACAGAATTTACGCTTTACCTCTGGTAGGTTTGCATACCAATTGATGAGAGGTGACCGAACTCTGTCTGTCCTGAAAGAAACGTGCGTGGTACATGCATGTTGAACCCTGGAGTTGTTGTTCGACACTCCCGAACCATGCAGCGTATGACATGCATCCATGACAGAACGATTGGTAAAGAAAAGTACTCGCTTCCGAAAGCTCTCCAAGGGTACGTCTTGCTTCTTCGCATTCTTCATATCGACAGCGGTAAGGATTGGGAGGAATCTTCCTTGAATATGGCATGTATGTAGGCTCTCTCGGACCCATCTGGCACGGTGACGATGCCAACGCAACCAATCCTCCAACGCACCCGCCCCAAAAGTAGAGCATGAACAAACATGCAACAAACGCCGCTGTCCAGCCGTCTTCCCACTTTCCGCTTGGTTTTTGTCGGGTTGTTCTCGGCTGTGGCCCCATGCTATGCTGCGTGTGCTGAAGACTGCTGTTGGCTTTGTTTGCAGCGAGTCACCCGGCTCTCCGGCCTGATCCACGGGTGTGTGCTTCTTACTTCGCGACCGACCTTTCCCTGGTCGACGTACCCCTTGTCGGCGCGGGGTAGGTGTCGTGGCCTCTCTCTCCCGGGTTCCGGCTGTGTTTTTTTTTCTTGATGCAGTCGGGGGCCCGGTTTAGCGATCCGTAGTGTCACGACGAAATGTGGCCTTTCCTGGGCAGGTCGCTAAAACGAACGAAATAGCAATTGCATGCAGTTGCCGGGGTGCGGCGGTGCCACGTGATTTGATGGTCGCTAAACAGAAGATGTCGCTGAAGAGGGGGTCGCTCAAACGAGACCCCCACTGTACTCGAGACAGCAACTCGATCTCTATCCGTGGATCAGGATCTAGGATGCATACAGTAGCGTTTCCTCATATTAGGGCGATGGGACCATGTCCTCGATACGTGTGTGTGCAACTTGTCCTTGGTCTGACCCGCTGTGTATTGGCGCGATTTGTTGGTGATCGCGTTTGTTGTGGCCCAACATGTATTGTCATTTTTTTTTTTTTGTACAGGTGGACAACCTGTTCGATGACGACGAGAACGCCGCGCCCGCGAAGAAGGAGGAGTCGAGAGCCGACAAGATGGCAGCCGCCAAAAAGGCCAAGGACGCAAAGAAGAAGATAGACAGGTGGGAGGGAGGGAGGGAGGGGCGATCAAGCACGGACTCGGCGGCTCTCGTTGTTGGCTTGTTGTGCAGCGCGGGTGACCCCGGATGATGATGGTTGCTGCTGCAGGGATATGATGGGACGGTGAATGATTTGAGGAAGCAGTGAGATTAGGTTTGACGATTTCGAGTCTCTGAAGCCCTGTGTTTGGTCTTCCCTATGAAACGCCCTCGGCAAGGATTTACAGATCCAGTTCCATAGCGCCTTACCTAATGTCACATCTATTGTCAGATACATGCTTGGTGGTGTTGACGGAGATAATTGGAGAGAAAAGACGGCGGACCGCGTGACACACCGCGTGACACTACAAAGAGTTTTAACATCGGACCGCAGAAATATCCGTGTGAGCTTCACACCCCGAGAACGGGATGCCGACGGAGGGACAATCACAGAGCGCTATTGGTTCCTCAAGAGACTAAAACATTCTGCGACCTCCTGTCGCAACTGTTTTGTACGCCGGTCACCCTCGTGCATAAAATGCGC
Organism: Ectocarpus sp. CCAP 1310/34; assembly: GCA_902602495.3. Classification (NCBI taxonomy): domain Eukaryota; class Phaeophyceae; order Ectocarpales; family Ectocarpaceae; genus Ectocarpus; species Ectocarpus sp. CCAP 1310/34. The sequence goes on along the minus strand of CACKRE030000187.1, from coordinate 75,072 downwards.
CGATCAACAGGTCGCAGATCGTGTTCGAAGTGAAGCCGTGGGACACAGAGACGGACCTCAAGGAGTTGTTTGGGAAGATTTGTGCGGTGAGCGCTTCGTCTTAGTCTGTCCTTGCGTTTCGAGTCGTTGCTGTCGGTGTGGGGATAGTAAGTGTTTGGGTTCTTCAGCGCCCCCTTTGTCCGATGACGGGAACTTGCATGTTTGAGTGCTCTCGAATGTTTTCTGTATGCTATGTAGTACCCCAGCCTCTCGCTCACGTCTGTCTTGAGCCGCCGCCGGTTTCGTCTCGATGACACAGATTTCGCTGCCATGCCTCTTTGTTCGTTTTCAAGTGTTTAACGAAGGGACGGGGGAGGGTTAGGTCGTTTTGAATCCGAGTGCTACTGTGAGCTACCATCCGCATTCCTCATGCTGCGGCTGAGGTCCTGTGCTCCCGCTTCGTGCGTGTCCTGCGTTTTCCGCTTTCTCTCTTTTGATGGTGGTTTCTGTGCGGTTGTGCAGACGGAGATCGATGGCCTTGTCTGGGGAGAGGCGCACAAGCTTGTGCCGGTGGCATTCGGCGTGAAGAAGTTGGTGCTTTCTTGTGTTGTGGAGGATGACAAGGTACGTCTTTTGCCTGGATGTTGTTGGTTTGATCGAAACACCTCGACGAGATGTTGCTTTAATTTTTTTTGCAATCGTTGCCCGTCCCACGTCCTACACGGTGGACTGGCGGCCCCGAGTGCCGTTGTTTTGGTGCCCAACGGGAACCTTGGCAGGGCCGGCCGCTTCCCTCGTCTCACAGAAACCGTTCTGCTGCTGCTGCTGGCGCTGCGATAGTGTGTCCTTTGTCCTTTTTCGCGGTGTGTTGGCTGGCTTGGTATGGTGGAATGCATCAGCAACGCGTACGATGTACGTTCCGTCTGGCTGTGCGTTCGCCCATCATTGCCCGATATTCTCGTTTGATTCCGTTGCTTCTGTTCATTCGTGAGCTGGCTTGGCGTAAATCAAACCGTTCGGCACACGTACGTGCCTCTTGTCTGCATGGTATATCGGTGTCCGCCGGCGGCAGGTGGGCGTTGAGGACATCACCGACGTTATCGAAGCGTTTGAGGACTACGTCCAGTCGGTGGACATGACCACCATGAACAGGCTCTGAGAGAAGCTTTCGTTCGCGAGCTGACCCAGTCCGAAACAGAGAGGGCAGAGTAGAAAGCCCTCATGAAGTGCTTGCTCAGTTGTCCCTCTCGAAGTTTTGTCTGCAAGGGCACCTTGGTTGTTCGTGGGTGCTTTTTGTCAACAAGGACAACAGTGAATAGGGCAGGCACGGAGGGAGGGGGGGGGGGGCACCGCCGGAGACATGGTGAACGG
>CACKRE030000187.1:57463-73572 GCA_902602495.3 Ectocarpus sp. CCAP 1310/34 | reverse complement strand
GAGACATGGTGAACGGCGGGACGGAGCGAGACGCGAACTGGGCTAGGCCTGCGGGGTGACCCAGAGTCATGATGTCAAAATGTGGCCGCCTTCCTGGGTTCCCCCCTCTGGTTTCACCTGAGGCTCCGACAAACGTCGCGGATCGCCGGCATCTGTGTACCTTAGCTTACTTATGCGGGTTCGGTGATGTACAGCAGAAGCGGGGTTCAAAGGAGAGCTATCGTCGTGTTTTGCTCGCGGTGGTTGTAGATGTGATCTTGTCGGTCATTTCTCCGCTTTCTACATTTGTGAGCTCGGGGCATGCTGGTGTTCTGGCTGCCCTTTTCATGCGTTTTTTTTGTCCCTGGCGGCTAGAAATTAATACAACCGACCTGTTGGTGCCTTCGTTCGACCCGGTTGAGCTGAGTTGGTTTTCTCAGTTAGGTTGTTCATTTTTTAGTCAATTAAAGGCGTGATGGGGAAACAACGTTAGCTCGCAATGACCACAACAACCAATCGTGTTGTCGGCACTAGGTCAGGCGAAGCGCACTTGCCGCCGCGACTTTCAGCATCCGTTATCTTCGAATGGGTCCTTTTACCCTGTCCCGTACACACATCCCATCCCAACTCTCGGCCACCACGAAACCCACTTAAAGAAACGGTATCACGCCGATGGGCATGGTTGGACTAATGACACCTCTACTACAGTTGTAGCGGGCATTCATACGTGGTAAGGAGTACCCACGCCGAGCACCGAAGTAGGGCGTGCGCAAAAAACGAACACTGCAACATTGTCACGACGTCGCCGTGGAAAGTACGCAGAATGAGATTCTGGATTCTAAACGATGTTACGGTGCGATTGCGGGGCAACCAGCTGTGCTATCCGAGCGTCCCATCGCTGCAGGACCTAAACACGACAGGGCACGCATCGGTCAGCATGCAGATGGTGCTCCGTGCCTGTTGCTTTTCCAAGGCAAAAAACACTCCACGACTTGTCGAAGCCAGCAAACGTAGTGTCCCCCAGCAACCGAATTTCAGGGGGGAACCGTGGATGGTCATCTTGCCAACCCGACGAGTTTCGACACGTGGAGACATGCCTCCCCTCTCCCAAACACAAAATGAAGAAGTTGACAGGTTTGCTCTACAAGCATAGAAAACAAGGACACTTCGCGCAAGTGTTCGCGTTCCCATACAACTCGACTGACTCGTTCCCCCGGCTCATCACGCCACACCGTCGCACACATGATGCGGCAATGCATGTGTTGTCGGAGACTAGATTTGAACCGCCGATGCATCTAGCAGATGTCGATGCCGATGTCCATGTCGTCTAACGCCTTGAACCTGTTCGTATCGAATGAAGAGAAGGGGGATATTGTTGCGTGTGTGTGTGGGGTCGATAGGCGAGAATACGTGAGCATGAATGCGCGATGAGGAGTTCTGGACACGGCAAAGCAGAACAACGTACCGTTGAGAGCGGACAACACTTGGTGGCAAGACTACAATTGCCATGCGAATTCACAATGCAACACCACCCATATCAGTCCTACGTGGCGATACGTTACTTCGAGCAAAAATGTCGTGGTATGCAGTAGTACTGCCGCTGTGCGCTCGTCTGTGTACTCCTTTCGCGTTACCTCTCCTCTTCGCCCTTGGTGCTTGGCATGCATGAGGACGACTGGAGAAAGTTGGGGGAGGACCATGGAGTACCAACGCCTTGTGGGTCTTGAGCTTGCTGTACGTCTACACTACTGTATCACTACTATTCTCCCAACTCCCCAACGTCACCCCCTGTAGCAAAAACAATCGTCAAAGCAGTAAAGCTTGTTGGGACTGCAAAACGAAAACAACAAGCTCTTCATAACCAAAAAGAGAGCGCTCCACACTCACAGGTACATGAACTCCGTCAATGTCATCGTATCCGCATCCGGCCTTTTCTCCAGCACGTGCGTCCCGATCAACTCCGCAAGCTGGGCGGAGTCCAGCTGTACACGGGAGCAGCACATCAAACGGACACGGCGAAATAAATTGAGACGCAACGCCCCGCATGTACTTCCTGCAAATACCAAGCTAGGGTAACCGAGTCAGTGGCCACACCCACGGTTCATAGCCACGAGAATGTCAGAGTTTGCCACCGGCGAAATATCCAAGACCCAGGGAATTGACGGCGCGATCAGACGCAACTCACGGTCGGTCCTTTGATCTCGACCGACCGCGAGGCGGGCTCGTTCTTCGCGCTCTTTGGCTGGATCCATCTCTCGGGGAAGCGTTGTACAGAGGCGCGAAGCCAACCATCGGACAAGCCCCGACACAGCAAGTAGGCAACCGGCACGCGCTCGACGACCATCCAGGCACGCACCCCTTACACTCACTCACAGGCGCTGCATCGTCCTACGTATACACTCGTCCTGGGTAAAATCGTCCTATTAATAGGTGTAACATACAAGAGGAACGAACGTCCTCGCCTGACGATTCGAAACCCACCTCGTCTTGAAAGCCGAGCTTATCCAAAACCTTGCCGACGTCTTCGAAAGCCAGCAGCCCCTGCTCGTTGTCGTGCACGTCGAAGGCGTCTCGCGCTTCGTTCACCTACGAAAATTTGGTTGATGGGGAAGGCGTTACGCGACGTGACACTGCTGCTGCACCACGAACATTCCCGAGACTTGGTTCGACACAAATGCTTGTTCTGCCGGCGCAACACGGTTCGACGTCCCCGCTTGACAGGCTCGGCGTTTCGTTTGTTGTCGCTCGTTGTGATTATTGACGCTGTTGTTTTCGTTGTTGTTGACTTCCCAAAAACTCGTGGCACAATGCTCGGTTTTGCCCATGGTCCCATCGTCCTTCACTCACTTGGGATCACGAACACGTCTGCATGAAAGGCGAAAAAAAAGGAATAGTTGGCACCAAACGCCTCCTTCCTACCATAACTTGCACATGCATTGCAACCTGCCCGACGAGTTTCCGGGACAACTTTCACACCAATCTTCAAGCAAAAAAACTAAATACGCATGTACGCAAACGTCGCGTCCCATTTGAAAAGACGTGTGCGGATGAACATCTGCAACAAAAGGAGCACCTTCTGCTGAGGCCGGGGAATGAGTCCTTAGACGCAGACGGGAGTTGGCACCGCACTCGCGTAACAATAAGAGATGTCAACCTGCATGTTGATCAGCCCCCCCCAAACGACAAAATAAACATCATAGGGCAGTTTGCCCAGCCCACCCCCCCCCCAAAAAAATCCAACCTGCATGTTGCCCAGCCCCAGCCGTTCCCCCAGCACCGAGGCCTCCGCGCGCATCTTCTGCACAGCGTCCTGCTCGTCGATGGTCACGGTGATCTCTTGCCTCAGCCCCTTCTCTACCTCCGCCATGGTCTCGTCCACCATGGGGTCCGCCACCGGGGGCGGGGCGGCGGCCGCGGCTTGAGCCTTGGTCGCCTCGTCCATCATGCGCTCGAGCTCCTGAATAGTTCGGGAGGGGGGGGGGGGGGGGGGGCAGGGTGGTAGGTTTGTGGTGAGGGCTGCGTGTGAAGATGAGGAGGTCGGAGGGAGTCGGGGGTGAAATGAATGCAGAAATCAATTGCTGAGTGTTTGGTACCGGTACTGCTGTGGGTATGTGTGGCAGCCTGAGGAGCCATGGCAGCACCAGGAAACGATGCTGTCACCCTTACCGCACGCGGGCATAGGGCACCGGCGGGCATAGCGGCAGCGGCAGCGGCAGCGGCAGCAGCAGTATTGCCAGTACGCGCAGCATGCCGTAGAGACGTAGATATATTTGAATTCGGTTGGTCGAAATACACGACCACGATCACCGGCAAAAATCTCAAGAAAGGTAGCTCTCTAGCCACGCCGACCCCCTACCACGCCACCAACAACACACCTGCGGGTCGACCTTCTCGATGATCCCGGTTTTGATAAGCGTCCCGTCGGCCTCCTGGCGGTAGGTGATGATGTTCCCCGCCTTATCCGCCTCCCGTACGTGGGTCACCATGGCGTGGTAGAACAGACCCTCCGGGCCGGTGTCGTACCTAACGCCGTCCGTCACCACGAAGTCTAGAACCTGCCTCATCCCGAGAGATAGACAGCGAGATAGACGGTGAGGGGGGGCACAAGAGTGTAAGGTATTAATAGCAGTACTACGCGTCGACAGCAAGCGGTCGCGGCGGTGAGAGTGGTAGCCGGGCGGCGCATGACAGGGTCGGCAATTGCTGAATCCGTTACCCTTCAACATTCCGTTTTCTTCAAACACACAACCGCATGGTAGTCCGTTGAGGCACTCAACAGAAGTGAGGTTACTGCTGTGGAGGTGCCACCAGCGTTGCACCTGGGGCAAGCCAAGCCCTTTTCCAGATCCCAACCCGAAACAGCAGGTATGCATACACATTCTCGCCGACGCATCGGAGAAAGCCGCACGATTCGGGAGAAGCCATCTACTACCACAGGACGTGATATATGGTACATGCAGAGCACAAGGACTGCTGTTCGATGTGAGGTTACACACCAGTGTTGAGGATGACATGGATGAGCACGGCACAACCAGCAAGCAACCGAATAGACTACACCGCATCTCCCTCACTTTCATCCGCCGACCAAACAAATCACGAGGTTGAGTCTAACGGATACCTGCACCTCGCCGAAATCACGAAGTAAAACACTCGTCACGAGTCGTCACCAGCAGAGCGCCAATGCCTGTAAATGTAAGGAAGGACCCTTCGATGTCGACAGCCCTCCAAAAGCTTGACGTAGACTCCTCCAAAAACTTTACTTACTCGAGCGAAGTTGGGCACGTTGATGCTGATTCGGAAGTTCCCCTCGTCCCCCACCGGCATCATGGGCATCGTCACCCCGTCCTCCTCGCCGTCCCAGCCGTTGAAGCCGCCGCAGTAGAGAAGGGAGTCCGCACCCTCGAACAGCCCGGCGGGGGGGGTGTAGATGATCTCCACCGTCTCCTCCGCGGCAAGCTCGTCGTTCTCCGGGAGGAAGGTGACGCTACCGTGGGTGGCCGCTTGTTCGGAGGTTGTTGTCGTCGTCGATGCTGGTTTGGACAGGAATGAGCACGGGGCGAGAGCGGTGTAGGGGTTGGCGAGCCAACGCGGATGGAAGAAGAGAACGGCAGAGGATGCATCCCCCACCCGTGTGCCGCAGCGCTAGGAAACATAACTACCTGCGATTTAGGGGGGAAGCCGGGTATCGATTATTACAGCCCCTTATTTTTTAAATCCCGCTGAGCCAATGGGGTCGTTCGTCACGTTGTCATCATCGCCGCGCCAGAGACCACCGGCGAGCATGAAGAGCGAGGAGGTCTTGAGTATGATTCCGTGCTTCACTCCCCAAGGACGGACTTTCGTGTGCCATTTTTCTTAGTTGTTCGTTTCGAGAAACGCTGCGCGAAGGTAGCTTGCAACAACGCCGGCTTCGGGGTATGGAGAGGTGCCGCAAGGCTACTGCATCACGAGACGACCTTCGAGCGTTCACCGTGGTCCCGCAGAATAACAGATCATGTAGCCCGTACGCGCATGGTGCGGGCTGTTTAGATACCCCGGCAGACAAGGGCCTAACTACTAGAAGTAGGTTGTACCAATTTGGATCGCCATTGCGAGGATCAAGTTCGAAATGCAAGCTAAACAGGAACCATTCAGCAACGGTGGCGTATCCTGCGATACCAGCACACTCACCACACTTGAGAAGGTTCAGATGTGCGGACGTGCAAACTGCTCTTTTAGTGTACTGCTGTAGGACACGTTTCCTTCGCTCCCACGCGGCAGGCAGCGGGATGAATGTGCGACCCTCTAAAACTGTTGTGTATGCATACGAGCACTGGGCCGAAGTTGGCATATCCATATGCGTAGCTTCCCTGTGTTCCAAACGTGGAACGACTTGCGCTTGATTGTCGGGCTGCAGGCCCGTGCGAAGATCATTTCGAGCATTTACTGCTGTTTAGGACAAATCCCGACCCAAGACTAACAAAGACCGGCATCTCGCGTTGAACGCGAATGGATCAGCAAAGTAGTTACATCCCGGCCAGCAGTTAAATTCCGGATCGTAGCTGTCCGACTGGACAGAGCCAAGATCGTAAGGTAAGGTGGGTGGGCGCTCCGGAGCGCAACGAACGATGGAAACGTGGGGTGATCCTTGGGTGACAGAAAAAAAAAAGAAAAAAAAACTGGCTCTTCGTGTTACAGGGTACTGAGGGTGTGTCCTTCTGTGCGCGCATTTCTGTTGTCGATTCTCAGGCGCTACTACACCCCCGTTCCAGCTGGCAACCGGCATTCATCCCGCCCATCCTCATCATATACAGCACTGCCGTGGGATGTCGTGTAGCATACCTGCCGCATCACTTCCCAAATTGAAGGCGAATCAAGGTGTGCACATCTTTCACACAGGGTATTGTAGATATGTAGCACACCCATCAGCCAACGAACGGCACGGCAACTTCGAAGTGGAACCATACCCTGTACCTGATTGCACGGATGTCAAGCCCCTGTTTCGTGCCGCTGCCCGCGTTGTCGAGCTAGAAAATCTCAGCGATGATGCTCGACCCCACGAGTAGGAGGACGACTCGCATGTTGATTGCCTTGCTGATGAGCTTACCCTACCGCCAGATGACGGCAGGCGACCCGCTGTGAAGAACGCGTCCGCAGACAACGAGCATACCGCTAGGGCCGATACCACGGCGGTGACGCTAGCCACGCCCGAGTCCTTCATCCTACACAGGAGAGAGCGAACGGTCAACTGGGTAACCGTGCAGCTGGCCGCTGGCCGATGATCGGCTCCATGCTCATCTTTCATACCCACCATTGAATGCAGTTCTCGGTTGCGTACCCCCTTCAGTGCCACCACCAGGCGGCGTGCGTACTCCAGCACTGGCGACAGAGACTCGTGCTCCAGCGACGAAAACGCCTCCAGAACTCATACTACAGAACCTTTTTTTTGAAAGCGAGAGACGTGGGACGCTTCCTCTGACCGCCGTTGCTGCGTACCCAACGGAGCCGACAAACCTCCGCATGAGCGAAAGCATGGAGTCTTATACTGCTGCTGCCGTTACGAACGAGTCACATCATGTTGATGTGGGTGAGGACGTGGAGGGCGGGCTGGGCGGGCTGGGAGAAGTTGGCCCAGAAGTTGGTTCACCGTCACCTCTTTGTGGGTCTGGGTCTGGAGGAGGTGAAGTTGGCGCCGCTAGCTCGCCCGCGCCCGCGTCTGCTGCAGATGGGCCAGCTGCAAGTCCAAGGGGTGCGATCCTGCCGACGTCTCCAGGTACTTACAGGCGTGCCATCACTGCGTTCATCGACGTACATTTCCAACTTCCCATCTGTATCGGCACCAATACCGCCAGCGAAACAAGTCAAAGTCAAAGTTGTTGTTTGTTTGTTGTTTGTTCGTTGTTGTTGTTGTTGCTCTTGCTCACAAGATCGCTTATTTGTCCAAGTACTTTGGCCCCTCTAAACCAAGCTTCGTTGAAGCACACAACATTATCAACCTTGCTCATGCTTCTACTTGCATTTGTTTGTCGTGTCCAGAGGACCTGGCGACCCTTCAAGGGGAGGTAGAAAACCTCCTTTTCCCCAACCTCGAACAGGGGAGCCAACAACAGTTTGGGGAGGCAACAATCGAGAACGCCGTGGGGATGCTGAAGGCGAAGATTGGGCGCGGCTACCCGCTTCAAAGACACAACAAAACAAAGGTGAGGTTTGGACCCTCATGTTTGCTAAGGTTACCCTTCACTGGCGTGAAGAGTGGACTTGCTGCGTTGTTGATACTGTCGGCTGCACGTGGACTCGTCTTGTAGGGTCGTTCGCCATGAGACCAGATGCACAGCCTGAAGGATTGAAACATTGAACGTTCGTCGTGAACGTTCGGCAAGGGCTGACGTCCAATGTGGTTTTTCTGCACCCCCTTCAGTTGTACACCAGAAAGCAGGAGGCGGAGCACGGCAGGCGCAATAGATGGAACTACGTGGAAATCGTCTGTCCTCAGGCGGGGTCTCCGCGAGCACGAGAACGTGTCGCGAATGCGAGCGCTCGCCGCAATACTAGCTCAGAAAAGGTGCGTCAGGATTGAGTATTGGTAACGCTCCCCTGTTGAATGTTAGAAAAAGGCAGGAAAATCACGACAAAGAATATCTCCCTGTTGTATCTCGTGTCGGGGAACAAGAGGAGAGGTCATCTCCCTTTCCACGCGGACACATTTTTTTCTGCAGCACCTGCACGAAACCTCCGCTTCCCACGCTGCGCCCCCCTGTGTACGATACGGTGTGCAAATTCCAGATTGGATGCGCTTTCGAGGTCGGATTGTGGTGGGCGGCCAACAGCCCTGCGCCGATCGTTGCGAAGGTGAGGTCATTTGCCATCAGTAGAAGCGGGTAGAAGCGGGTAACTGACGACGACGCAGCAGTAGTCTCGCCATGAATACGGTGAATGGACGAGCTCGATGGGAGCCACAGCCTACAGGGATCCGCGTCCGTACACAAGGGCTGGTGTAAAAATTCTGTGCGCCAGTAGACTGTTTCTTAGTAGTACGTGGAGGTAGACTCGTGAGAAGAAAGCCTATCGGGTTTCCAGTGTCAGCCTAGTTCGACGGTGGTTAAGCCTAAACAACCCTAAACCCTAACCCTAACCCTAACCCTAACCCTCACCCCAACCCAACGCTTGGTTGCTGGGCGTTGGTTAAGTGCTAGGTCGCTGCAAGTGGTAAACCTAGACTGCTGGCGCACAGAATTTTTACACCAGCCCTGGTGTACGGACGCGGGAGCCAGCCTACAGCGCTACCTTCGCAGCCACCCGATATTGCCTGGGGGGTGACCGAATGCCACGCCCACTTATGTAACCACAGAATCGCAAGCTTGCTCTTGCCACTATTTTGCTTCTCTACCGCTGCTTCTCTTCCGCTGCTCAGGGAAAACTTTGCCTCACGCACCACACGAAGACTTCCGGCGGGAAGGAGCACGAGCGCCCGCGAGCTATCGAGAACGAGATGAGCGTAGCGGAGATTGAGGCGAAAAGAGATTTTCTCCGTGAGCTGCACGCTTCTCGCGTCAAGACGACGGAGATCCACAAGACTCTCGAGCGCGTCGGCAAGAGGCTAGGACAAGCAGGAAAGCAAAAGGTGAGTGGCTGAGGCCGTTGTTCGTGGAGGTCATTTGTCAACGCGAGCGAGGTTGGTCGTCCAAACGAGTACACCACAGGAAACATCTCGCTTGTGGCAGTGCCCTCGCAGCCAATCATGTTTCTGTTGCATGGTGGCGACCGTACTTTTGGAGCTTTGTTTTGCTCGTTCGGCTCATGTATCTCGAAGTTGATGTTCCCGAAGTGTTCACACCATGTTCACACCGTAACGAAGCCGCTTTCGGGTGGTGCATCTGTGGATTCACGGCACCTTCAGGTGCGGACTATGATGGCCCAGTTCGATGCCGAACGGCAGGCGGAGAACGGGGCGTTTAACGACGCCCAGCTGCTCGTTGGCCATCTCCAGAACACTGAGGCCTTCCTAAGGTTCAAGCACGAGGATGGCCGCATGACCTGCATCGCATGGGCGTCTCAGGACCAGAAGGTCTTGGCGATGCGATACCACAAGATCATCATACAGGACAACACGTTCAACACCAACGTGTAAGTGCAGTGTTGAGCACGCAGGAACGTCGTGAATTGCTTCTCTGGTGATGGTTGGCGATACTTCTCTGGTGATAATGGGCGATATGTTTTGACTTCGTTTACTTCGGTTAGCGGCGGTCACCACCACTGTCATACCGGGATGGATTCAGTGAGCAAATGTATCAAACATAGGCGCTCAAGTCACCCATCGAAACCCCCACACCACCCCCACGCCTGCCCCTGGAGAACTCAGTTTGGCCGGCAGTATACACCCATGGAGTGAAGTGTCGCTTGATGGTTTCCCCACGATGTCATAGCGCACCATCGTACATCCGTTTGCCGTGCTTCTATGGTGCCATCTGCCAACCAGGTACAAGTTCTTCCTGGCACTCATCGTCGTCGTGGACAAGGAGAATCACACCCAGATAGCCATGCAAGCCCTGCTTGCGAACGAGCGATCAGAATCCTTCGAGTTCATCTTCGAGTCGTTCAAGGAGCTCTGTGGCGGAGGAAGCCCAGGGGTAAGACGATGACCCAGACCCCTTCATCGGAAACGTAGCGATGCCACGGGAGAATCGTATACGACTCCCCCCAAACAAATGGTGGCGCTGACACAACGAGATGAGACGGCGATGGATGCTCAAGTGCATGTCCGCGCCACGCGTTCAACTGACCTCCTTCTGTTGTGGTTGCTCGCACGTTCAATCAGGTGGTCTTCACTGACTGCGACTCTGCCGCGATGTTGGCGATCGCGAACGTGTATCCGTCGGCCCTGAACAAGTTGTGCATCTGGCACACCATGGAGAACATCAGGGATCATGGACGGGGTCTTGCCGAGGGTGTCCTTCCGGCCGTACTCGGCAAGTTCAAGGCAGCAGCGTACGCTCAAACACAGGAGGTGAGATACACTCGACCCTGTTTCGTTTACTTCTAAAGATGGGATATTGTTTTAGGTGCACCGGTGAAAGTTAACCGCGACAATGGTCGTCTTACCTAGTTAGTGAGTAGACGAAGGAAGCGGTCCGCTCTCGTTTTTTCATTTCATTGAGCGTTGACGTAAACGTGTCCCCGCCCCCCCCCCCTTCATCTATGGTCTTCGCTCGCTTCACTTTGTCTTGCTCCCGCAGTATTTCCTACAGCTTCGAGGGGAGATCCTGGACATGTTGCCCCCGGAGAGCCACATGTACAAGTACATGGCCGTCAACATCTTTGGCGCAGAGTAAGCACCGTCTGGCATGATGGCAGCCGCTACGCTACGGAGAGTTGACGTTTTCCTCCGTGAGACCTCGGTCGGTTGATCATGTCATCCTCTTTCCGCCTCTCACACTCCCTTCGGCCCTCAACGTGCCTTGAACAGGCGGGCCGGCAAGTGGGCTTCGTATGTTCACCCTGGGCTGCACACGCTCGGCATTGCCTCCACGCAGCGAGTGGAGTCGATGAATGCGGCGGTAAAGGCAGTGGTGACGAGGAAGGGCAGTATGATGGACCTCAACGATGGGATCATGGCCAAGGTTCAGGACGGCATGGCGAAGACCGAAAGGTGCGACTCCGACACGACTCCGACAGTATTGTGGCGCGTTTCTGCGCCACTGTCTGAGGTACCACGTGACCGAAATGCCTCGACCTGTTGACGTCAACTTGTGTGGCGTCCATGTCTTTTGGTGAACTGCTCAGGAAGAAGGTGGTAGCTTGTTGCCGACATGAACATCTTGTAGCATTCGTTCTCAAGCGCTCTCGAAGGCCCGCCCGTCGACAGCAAAGCGCCAATAGTTTTCCCGAGGGTTTCGCGACGATTTTCCGTTGTTGCGTGCCGGTTGCATCGAATTTATGGAGGTCCCCCTGACGTGGTCGGATAGCGTCAGCAAAGAGTTTTCACTGCCTGAGCTTTTTTGCAACGCCACGGAGACAACTCAAGAGCATCTTTATTTTGTTTTGTTTTGTGGTTGAGATATTCCGTGCCCTGCTTGCTGCTGCGCCGTGCTTTGTAGGCGGAGCACTGGAGGGAAGGTCAACAAAGTGTCGATGCGGCAGGCGAAGTCGGCGATGTCGAGGGTAACAACCAGCCACGTTGACCAATTCCGTTTCATCCTGGATGCGTTGGCGCACGAGAAAAGCAGCACGCACGCCATGGAGGTCAGTTGTGGCGGTCATGGGTCATGCCGATGGATGGGCCCGTCTATTTGCTACCCCATCACACGACGCGTTCCCCCCCCTCACACGCCGTCAGACGGGGCGTCTTACGAATGAACGAGACTGCGGCGCGGTCATGAGTTGTGTCTTGTTGCCCTTCCCTCAGGCGCCAATGTGAAGTTCGCATGCCCGCTGCCTAACCGTACGGAAACGTCACAGGAAGCAAATTGCGTTGGGGTGGTGGAAGGCAATGAAGTTGTTGACGCCCCGAACGATGCTGGTGGATTCATTTCAATGCCACACGTAAAAGTTCCTCCCGCCCGTCGTACCTTGTTTGTCGCCCCTACCCGTGCTTATGTGCTACGAATGTCAGGACACTGAAGCGCAGATTGTCGCAGCTCTCACGTATCAGGACAGAACGGTCGTTAGTGATGCAGACGCGGCGCGGAGACTTCTCGACGACTTGGTGGCGGACCCGGCGCAAGCCAAGCTCGTTTACGACACCCGCTCTGGCGAGTTGGTGGACCCTTCTCATGAGACGCCCGATGCCTCTGGTATTACCATGGTGTCCCGCACGTCCGTGCCTCACTTCGCCGACTTACTCCGCGGTCAGAACGTCGACGCAGTGGTGCGCATCAGCAAGATCACTCCACCGTCCGAATTTGGTCACCTTGTGGCCGTCGGATCGGACGGCTTCTTCTTGTGCACATGCCTTCGGCAGCTGGTGTACGGGCTACTCTGCCCACACGTCATCAAGGCCTTGTGGTCCCAGAGGATCACGCGTTTCAACGGAGCAAGCATTGGACCATGGTGGCGTGACAGCAGTACGCCGTGGACGATGGAAGCTCTCGCCGCCAGGCCTGCCAGGCTATCGACCGGAGCTGCAGGGGCTCATGGACAGGTGCCGCCCCTCGTCGGCAACCCCGACGCCATCGGCTCACTCGACTCCGGCCCGAAGCTGTCAGCTTACGGGTACGCCAACGGACTCTCCTTAGGGAAGGAGTTGGGTGCCTTGTTCAAAGAGGTTGGGTCTGTGGCCGGCATCCACCGCGTGGTCGACACCGTCTTCAACTTCGCCAGGCAACAAGTGGAGGTCGAGAAGAGGTCGCTACGACAGGAGTCACGGGGCCGGGTGTTCACCGGAACTTTCTCACAGCCCACAACGGTTACGGGGCGGGGGGGCGCGAGTAGCCGGGGCGGTCGGGGGTCGACGGGGACAGGGAGGGGTGACAGGGGCGGAGGCAGAGGCAGAGGCAGGGGGGCGGGCAGAGGTGGTGGGGAATCGGTTGGTTTGGCCACGGGCACGTCGAGCCCTGTATCAGGGGTTCCCACTGTTCAAAATCCCGTTGCCGCCGGCGCAGTGCCTGCGCCTTCCGTCTTACAGACTCCCGCCAACGGGGCGCACACGTTCCAGGGCTTGGGCACGCCGCTTCGTTCCCTGAACAACGTCGACTTTGGTGGTGGCGGGCAGGCTCGGTCGCCTCCTCAGGAACCCGCCCATCTGATGCACATGGAGCACCTGCACCCGCCGCTCGCTCAAAAGCAGACGGGGCAGAGCAAGAGGCACAAAAGGGGCGGGTGCTAGGGCCAGACGCCCGAGAATACTACCGGAGTAGCTAGTATTGTAGCACGAATGGTTGAATCGGCGCGTGGCGTCCCTCCCTTTCGCGTGCGCGCTCCCGTGCTTTTGTTTGTGGTCTGCGTATAGCGTTGCTAGGGTCTTCATTGTACCGTCGGTACACGGTTCAACTAGGCAAAACACAGCCGGCTATTAGGGTGGCTAGCGGGGAGGGGGGATAGCAGCCTCAACTTCCCGTTCTTTTACGTCCTTCGCGCAGGTTATTGGTGCGTTGGAAAAGAGTACCTGTAGTACATGACCAACGCATGGGACTGCTGTTGTTGCGGTGTTGTTGCACCTTCGCCAGAGCACAATATATTATTTTCTGTGCTCGTTGAATGCTGTCCTTTATCTCTCGATCTGTCCTGCGTTGACCTGTCCTGCGTTGCGAGTGCCTGCATGTTTGTGTTGACCAGGAGTTCAAACGTGGACGGAACTATGCCCGAAGTGTTTTTTGTTTTCGACATGGTGCACACCATGAAGCGTTCTTGCCACCACGGCTCTGCTTTGTGTTCACCGGGAGCCCGGGAGTCAACGCGGTCGTCGTGGAATTACGAGGACCACAGCAGTGTGCTTTTTTTTCATGTAGTGCACACCGCAACGGCGCACTACGCCTCTCCATAATAAGGACAGCGGCCGTCTCTAACTTTGGTTCAACCTTGTTCTTTTCCCTTCAACCCCAAAAACCAAACGAAGGAAGCTAATGAGGGCTGCGGTGTTGCGCTATAACGAAATGCCGAACACTAAAACAGTATACAAGCGAGGAAAACAAACACAAAAACACTTGGTACAGATCACTTTTTCTTTTGTGTGTGTCGTGGCCTTCGTGCGTGGTAGCTAGCCTCGGCTGGATGGGGTCGTAGTAGCAGCAGTAGTTTTGTTGCAGCAGAAAGACTTGACGCGTGTAACGCACGTCGTACTTAAAAAGTTCGAAGTGCTGCTCTCCTGAAGATGGGGCAGAGCAGTGTAACAACAACCGCAGTTGTACAAGCACATGAACAGAACTAATCTACACGTACGTCCAGATAGATCAGGACCACACCAAATGGTTAGCTGGGCACAGGTTGCAGCAACGGCGGTCAGAGGAAGCGTCCCACGTCTCTGTGCTGCTGTTGTGCTGGTTCTCGCTTTCAAAAAAAAGGTTCTGTAGTATGAGTTCTGGAGGCGTTTTCGTCGCTGGAGCACGAGTCTCTGTCGCCAGTGCTGGAGTACGCACGCCGCCTGGTGCCACCACCGCGTAACTTTGATATGCCACAACACCTTCGGCGTTAAGTCATGCCACGGATGTTGGCTCGTGTCCGCAACACACCATGTATGATCGCTCGAGGAAACGATTGAAGGTTTCTATCGTCGTTACCTATCACAACGGTGTGCCTAGTTCCTTTGCTAGTTGGTATGGCATCCTAGAGCCACTTACTTCGAAGTCTTCTTGGAGACGATTCCTTCACGGAAAAAAAAAAAATCCGCCCTTGTCGCAGCAAGGAAGACTATTTTTAGCTCACCCTGGACAATATGCAATACTACACTCAATGCATATCGATACGTTCCTATCGTAATACGTCACGTACTGGTGGCTGTAATACGCGTTGATATGTTTTCTTGCGAGGGTGGCGTTCTGGGAATATGCACCGATTGGCAGTTCGTGAATCCTCTGGCTCAATAAATATCTGTCTGTGGGTAGACCCGGTGCGTAACCACTGTCGCTCCCCCAATGTGTACTGATTTTAGAATAGGGCCATTATTATGTAGGATTTACTATGGGATGCATAATATATTGCATTTAGAGCAGTGGTGGCCATTTGCGGGGCTGTACCATTCCCCCCATTGATTGCCCTGACCATTATTATTTTGTTTGCCCTCCGACAATTGATTGCAGATAAATGCAGGCGTACATAAAAAGCCGATCGTAAAGGCCGTCATGCCAAGCCAAATTAACTCGATGCCCAATAGCTAGGAATGTTTGCCTCTAAGGCAACAAAACTTTGGTTGAAACACTACAGCTGAACTCTAGGCACGAACCTTGGATGGAGAAAGCGAACAAAACCCCAACCTCATCCACCCGAAATCAAACAAAACTCGGCCCCGTCTTCCCTGGTACCCCTGACACCGTATCGAACAGAAATTCGCTTTCCACCGAAGTGGTTAGGTTAAAGCTGTCGCACGCATATTTCGGCGCGCAAAAGACTGTGCGGCATTGCTTGCCACCGGTCACACCAAGAAGAGAGAAACACCCCCCGTCTTGCTCTCTCTGAGGCACCCCCCATTCAAGCCCATGTTCCCCCGGACCCCCGACACTGCCCCCCCCTGTTCCTACTTCCTCGCCACCTTCAACCACAAGGGCCAAGCCCTCCCCCCTCAGCACTCCCGACACCGTATCGAACAGAAATCCGCTTTCCACCGAAGTGGTTAGGTTAAAGCTGTCGCACGCATATTTCGGCGCGCAAAAGACTGTGCGGCATTGCTTGCCACCGGTCACACCAAGAAGAGAGAAACACCCCCCGTCTTGCTCTCTCTGAGGCACCCCCCATTCAAGCCCATGTTCCCCCGGACCCCCGACACTGCCACCCCCTGTTCCTACTTCCTTGCCACCTGCAACCACAAGGGCCAAGCCCTCCCCCCTCGGCACTCCCGACACCGTATCGAACAGAGATCCGCTTTCCACCGAAGAACGAAGTGGTTGGGTTAAAGCTTTCGCACGCATATTTCGGCGCGCAAAAGTCTGTGCGGCATTGCTGATCGATACTGCCACCGGTCACACCAAGAGAGAAACATCCGCCGTCTTGCTCTTTCTGAGGCA
>CACKRE030000186.1:18393-47717 GCA_902602495.3 Ectocarpus sp. CCAP 1310/34 | reverse complement strand
ACTCTGTCTGAAGACGCAAAGGAGATTTTCATGGAAAAGGTTAACAACACTTTCAAGGAGGACGAAAACATTTCTGACGACGACGACGAGCTAGACAGCGCCAAAGATTCTGAGAGTGCGGGGGGTGGTGGGAAGAAGGCGCCGCCGTCGTTCGCGGAGCTGGCTGAATTTTTTGGTCCTCTAGAACAATACGCAGAGTCGTGTGGCATTGGTGACGCCGGGCACTTTCTCCGCAAGGCGAAAATGGCATTCTTGGCAGCTACATTCGCTAGACCGGCACGGCAGTTGGACATTAGAGTGTTTGCCGACTCGTAGTGCAATCAGTCGGCTGACGCCTACAGTTGCAGAGCATCGTGGTGGTTGGGTTGATGCGCCGGGGTGGGGGTGTTTGATTTTTCTTGTGCTGTAGGGCTGTTTCAGTTAGTTTCGCGTCTCTACGTTGCTGTTTTCATGCGTTCTACACGTAGTGTTGAACCCCATGTTACACTGCCCGCCGGACAAAAAAAAATGATATGCCACCTATGATACAATGCGTTTGGACGTGGTTCCTGTGGTCTGCCTGCACATAAAAAACAGGTCTTGACCACAGAAGGCTCGGTAACCGTTGGATAATCAACGGCCATGTGTTTCATGCGGATACTGCTGCACACAAATAAACCACGAGGAGTGGAACAGTATACACGGCTTTACAGCGCATAATGAGTGTACAGCGTGAACATCGAAGCTCTCTATTCGATATAGTGGCACTATTGCCACTATCGACTGTCTAATAGTGGCAATAGTGCCACTATATCGAATAGTGGCACTGCCCTGAATAGTGGCACAATTCTGTCTGGCCACTATATGCCACTATATCGGGCCACCTACTGTATTCAGCCTTGATTCGGGTGAAATACATGTAATGCATACGTTATTCTTCGCGGGGAGATGACACTTCTATGCGAATGCCCTGGTCGAATTGTTGTTGGGAGAACTTCGTTGTGCACAGCAGCAGTTACTGTTTGCGAGTTTCACTTGTACGGAGTCGGCGGTGTCTTCGCGGTACGACGTCAGACTGATGTTGCATACAAAAACGCGTGCCGCTTGCGGATCGTGAAATCGACCTTTTGTTTGGTTGGTTTAGCAGTGAAGGTGTACCTGAGCGGGGAGCTGAAGGCCACACACCAACACATAGCATCGAGAACCCAAGAGTTGTTACACGAAGCACCGCTCCCGTACCCAGAACCAACAGCCGTGGCTGCTGCTGGCTGGCGGAAGAACAGCAGGGACGAATTCTGAAGTTTCGCCGCATTTTTTAAACACCCGCACACCGTGACGGAGCCACCCTTACATCGTTGGAGCTCTTTCTCGACTGTCCGAGACGCCCAGCTATCCAGCTTCGAAGACTCCTGCGGGTCATTCCCCCGTCGCGCGTTTGGTGTGCCGCGGTAGCTGGAGCAGCGGCAGAATCCTTCTCCTCGTCGCTGTTCCCAATAGCGTCCGTTCTCTGGAGGGTGCACAGAGACGCAACCCTGTCGATGAGGGTCAAATACCGGCTGCTTGCTCTCTGGAGTCTCCCTTCCCTTCGCTCTCCTTTGGCTTCTTCTGGGCAATTACCGTTGCCAGCCTCACCCTCCATGCCGAATTGTTGAAAGCGGGTGGCTGGTGCGGTAAAAACTCATTTGATCTGTCATCTAGCAGCTCTCCGAGCTTGCTGGGGGCTCCGCAGAGCCGTTTTCATTGGGGGAGGGCAATCGGAACAAGTCACGTTTTATACAGCCTGTTGCAGGTTGGTCGATCAAAGTTGGTTGCTTCCTGTATCCTGTTTTCAGTCACTCGCTTTTGCTGTGATCCGCTGGTACGAGCGAGTCAACGTGTGTGGTGGCCCCAAGGAGTATCTTCTGCGTGGCTTTCCTTTTTCGGAGGTCAATTCCTTTCAGGTACGTCTGTCTCGTGGAAGTTTCCTTCGATGTGGCGTCGGTTGCGAATCCGCGGCGCCGGGTTTTTCCATGATGTTGCTGGTCATGCTGCACGGGCGAGTGCCTTGAGACAGCGCGGGGTCCGTGCTGTAGGCAACAGTGCTCACAGGGAGGAATGAAAGCTTGTGCAGGTTCACTCAGGATCTGGCATGCAGGTAGTAGTCATAGTGGCAGGAAGATGCGGAGGTGCGTGCGTGTCGTGGGTGCGGAGTGTTATCATGTGTTCGACTTAAAGTTGCTGCCGCTAGTTGTGTGTGCTTGCTGTGCCAACCGATCGGATGCTGGCAACGCTTAGCGCTACGTAGAGCAGTACGGATGTTCCTTGGTAGGCAAGCTTGCATCGTCTTCCCGATACCCTCAGCTGGGAGTAAACTCATCGTTTTCCCGTGGGTGCATTCCAACATGTAGCAATTCGTACGTGCCGTCCTTGACTGCTGACCATGATACTACATGTACAGCTGAGACGGTGTGTTCCACATCCGCTTTGTCGAGAGAATTACATACATTCCACGCTGTCTTGTGTCGATGATATGCGGTCGGCGCCTGGTCGCCGTCGTTGGTCAACATCGGGTTGCCCTCTTTTTTCGAGGTACCTATGTGCAACGTGTCACGCCTCCAGCTACCGCGGCGTGTAGATGATTGCTCCGTGCGTTCCTTATAGTCGATGTATCATCATAGAAGAAACGTGAATACAAACACAGAAAGCCTACCCATTCGAGATAAGATCACAGTCGAACGGGATGTGTTGAAGTCTTTATTGTGAATGGAGGGAAACCGGCTGGGAACTGGGCTTATTTGGAGTCTATTTAACCCTCCTACAGCAGTAGTACCAGTCTCTCCGCAAAAAAAAATGCTGAAAATATGTTTGTCAGACATTGGTCGAGGGGCTACAGCAGTCCCTCCAAAGAATCTGAGCTCCTTGCCAGACAAAGGGTGACTTGGCTTCAGTATGAAAAGTGCCCACAAAACACGTGGGGACACTTTTCACACTGAAGCTAAGTCAACATTTTATTCCAGTACCAGGCGATGTACAGCAGTTTTGCGAACTGGGGGGCACGCGGGTTGGGAGATGTGTACAGCAAGTCAGAGGCCCAGGAGAGGCATCACACAGCATATAACACAGCGTACCACCTTAGCCAACCTTGCAAGATCAATGGTTCTCACGTACGTTGCATGCAGCGGAGCCTAGGGTGACTATAGTGCGGTAAATAGGCCTTTGAGTGCTGTGTCCCAAAGTGTCCCCAGTGTCCCCATTGAAGCTTCCAGTGCTAGGAGGGTTAAGCCTATAGACTACACTGAAAGTTGTTTATCAGTGATGCCAGCAGGTGCTAATCACAAAATCACTGTACACAGTACAGGTCCCTGTTTAGTGCCGGTTGAATAGTGCCGGTTGCCGGTATTGTGCCGGTCAAATCTCGGCGCACAGAACCCGCCCTGAATAGTGCCAGACCGGCACTATTCAGGGCTGCCCACGATAGTGCAGGTTTGGGCCCTACTGAACCCCACAATAGCCGGGTCAAGCACGCACGCACACACAACACACGAGACACACACAATACAGAAGACAGACACAGCGGAGAGGGTACACGTGCTTCCTCCTTCACCATTAGGTTGTGCCAGCAGGAGCTTCGCCAAAGTGTTACCGCCAAAAATCCATGGGCTTTATGATCAGTGGTTTGCTTTCGCTGTCGAGGTTGATGTTGAGGTTGCGCGAAATGGTTTGATTCGTTTTAAGGCCAGTGCCACGGCATTCTTGCCAACAAAAATTTAGACACTATGAGGTGCTTCCTTTGCGATATTCGTGTGAAGGGTTTAAGTCAGGTTGTGCAAGTGTGCAGTACGTGCGCTGAGGTGGGTACAGCAACAAGGTGCAGCATGTGTGTCCCTTCCAGTTAACTCATGAAGCAATTTATGTGTGTTCGACAGGGCAGGAACCACCCCTATCGTGGCACAGCAGTCTGCCCGCGACGCCCATGCCATGATCTCACCATGTACGTTTCATGTGGTACTCTGTTGGCCCCGCAAAGCAGAGCGCTGCACTCTGAAATCACACAGTTCGTCAACAGTGCTGGTCTGGCACTTTTAAGGGATTTTCAGACCCTGAATAGTGCCCCTTTGGCACTATTCAGGCACTCTGAAGTATAGTGCCGGTGCCCAGTATAGTGCCGGTGAAATTTTGCGCACACCCTGACACTAAACAGGGAACTCTACTGTAGGTACAAATACCACAAGACATTTCCCCCGTAGTTTCCTCTATCTACGGTGTCAGCGACAAAAATGTCGGGCAGAAACCCTCCGTTATGTCGCGTGTTGCAATGTTCTGCCTTCACAGGAACACGTCGCAGTGTCCCTTGACAACTTGCTGGATGATACGTCATCCCCGACGCCGGTTGGCGGGAGTCCGCGTGGTTGCCTATATTCTCAAGTAGTCACGGCAACCACCCTCCTCGCGCCTCAATACCCAGCGATCATATCATCCACATGAGAACAATAATCTCAGACGCGGGCGTGATGTTGAAGGACGAGTGCTGATTTCTGACACCACATGCTTCCAGTATATGTACATTTATTAGAGTTGTGAATCGGAACGATGTACACGATATATATCGTCCGATATATATCGATATCGGTATCGAAAATTCGTGCCGATGTTCCGACCGATGTTTTCTTAGGGGCTCCGTGAATCAAATTTAGGGTATGCGCAGCAGTACGGAGCCCCTGTACGCCACACACACACAGCACAGCAGCGCAGAAACAGCAGACAACAGCACCATGTCCAGAACCAACCGGGAAGTAGACACAGGGAGAGACCGAAGGAGGGTACTGCTGAGGATACGCGACAATACATCAATCTTAATCTTTTTTTTTTTTTTCTACATTCCGTGCGATGTTTGCAGCTGAAGTCAAGCCCTTTTTGATGCCGCATTTGGGCCCATTTTGACGGGAAATGAAAGGAAAATGCACCAAATTTTCTGCCTCCGGCGGCGCCTCCGGCGAGGCCCCCTCACCAGCCGGGGGGGGCCGATGGGGGGGCTCGCTTCGCTCGCCCCCATCACGGCTCGCTGCGCTCGCCCGATATTTTCTCCGATATATCGCCGTAGGCGATATATCGGAGAAAATATCGTTATATCGGCTGCTGCGCAGCCGATGTAAAATATATCGTTTTTGCGTACCGATTCACAACTCTAACATTTATACTTTTGTGTTGGCTGGTCGTTAGCAGTGGAGGCTGTTCGGGTGTTCCTTTCCCTTCTGTCTCCAGGTGGCTGTTCGACGTGGAGAGTCGTTGATGTTCTTTGAAGCAGCTGTAACATTGTTGTTTTGCTTTCTTGCACCGCAGTAGCGGGTAGAACAGCGAAGAGCACCTTGCTTGGACACAGGTCTCCGTATTACAGCATTTTCGAAAACGCACACGTCTACACTCGTCGTTGCGCACGCTGGAGGAACGCAACAAAGACGCCCGCCTGCGAGACAGGTCTAAACCACTTAGTAAAGTGGGTAGGCCATTTTCAAGCACTGTAGCAATCTAAGAGGTGGGGCGCCGTTTGGCTCGAAGCGCGGCTGATTGATGGTGCGAGGTTAGCTGTCTGTCGGTCGGTCCCATTTGCCCTCTCTTCAACTCAGAGCAACACCCGCCGCCTGTTTGTTGGTTTCCTCTTTTCTGCTGCTGTCATCGACTCCCACGTTTGTGCTGCTGTGGTGCTGCTGCTGGTTTTTTCTGCTGCTCGGGTCTTGGCTGCTCATATTGCCATATTCCACCTCCTCCCTGGCTTCCATCCTTGGTGAGGCACAGGCAAACAATGCTGCGGTATATACTGTAGCTAGCAAGCACCCACGACCCGCAGCAGCACAGCTTGCACAGTCGGAACGTTGGACCGAAATAGAACGGCGTTGTATGAACTATATGAACAATTAGTTAGGACAAAATAGTTCTGCACCCAGATCGCTGCGGACGTGAGTTCGTTTAGAAATATTTTTTTCCGTTCACCACCCATCCGTCTATTTGAATTTTTTCCCTCCCCGCCGCGGTGTGTGCCCAGTACGTACATGCATGCTCGTTATGTATATACTGAGTGATAGTTTCGCTGTGTCCTCTTCCGTGCATCCATCGTTCTTCGAATGTTTGAAAAGTACACGCACGCGCGCCCGCTGCTCCTGCCTGTCTGTGGATTGATTCGATCCGTCCCACCTTCACAAAAAATCCATCCACATCCATGTGGCGTCTTCTTTCTTTGAAATGTGCGACACACACCATGATGCTACGGTCACTGCCGTACAACATTCATACTGTTTGGATGCTATACGCGCGAGTACAACGCTTCTCCGCCCGCCTGTGGCCAGGATGTGTGTGTGCGTTTCCTGGGCGACAAAACGACTCTGATGAATTTCAAGTCGTTTGGCGGCCGGGAATCTGCGGCGGTCGGAGACGCAGCATATCAGAACACGGCCAATGCGGAGTGTGGAAGGAACGAACAGTGCGCACTCTATATACTATATTGCACGTTCTTGCGTCACCCCCCTGCCGCGGTGCTCTCTTTACCCCACTTCGGAGGGACGCCTTGTAGGAGTATATGGATATGTAGGATTTCAACTTATTTTATGCTTGCCTCCGTTTTTCGCTGCTGGGACACCGTCATATCTCGCACTCTCTTCTTGCATGATACGCAGAGGACCCATCGCGTTACGTGTGGGGCTCGCGAGAAACCGGTGGTGCGCGTCAGGGCCGCCTAAAGTCGCTGGGACTGGCTCCTTTTTCAGGGGTTGGGAATCCGAACCATAACGCCTCCTCGAACAGATGAAAATGACATCAGAACTTTTTTTGTGCCCCGTCTTGAGCGCCACGCGCCTGCGCCCCCGTGCAGCTGCTGTGATTGTTGTGTACACACCCACCACACAGCAACTGGCGCATGCGTACCCGCAGCGGGGACCAAGACCCTTGAAGTTGCTCATGGGAACGCATCCCGCGACACAGAAGTTCTCTCGCACAACTCTGGCAGCGGTCATTTAAATTTCAAATCCGAAAAATCGAACAATACAAATATATAGAGGTACTGTAGCAGTCTACGTCTGTAACTGTTCTTGGGCACGTTGAGACTCTCCTTGATCTGTTGTTGGTGTTTGCGTGAAAAAGTCCCACAGACGATGGGAAGCACGATCAGCCAAGATGATTAAGTTTTCAAACGCAGGGGATTACAGCAGTAGGACCTGCAGCAACGACAGCGCTAGACTACATTCAAAAGCACACACCGCGCAGAAGCGAAAGTCACCGCGGGAGCAAAAAAAAAAAACGAACATGATGGAAATTCCAGGCAATTAATATGTATGCAGGTTGCACGCAAACCGGCAGTACCGAACGTCGTGCCGACCAACCATGCGACCGCGATGACATTCATTAGAGTGTATGCGCTCCCAGTGAGCGCGTTGTTCCATCTCAGCATCAGTGGTATCTGTTCAAAGAGGCGCTGCCATTGAGCACGTTTTTGGATCTTAGTGCTCAGGCTGAAAAGGGCAAGATGCGCAGACCTGAACAGTTCTGAAAATTGGATTAATCACGTACGTCAAAAAATGATCTCTCTATATCATTACAAAGCGGTTGAAGAGTTCCTCCGTTAGCATTCTTCCGTTGGGTCGGTACTTCTTCTCTATCCCGACGTTCGCGGGGTGTGTGTGTTTAAGACAAAGGCGGGCGCGTTAGACTCGCCTCCGCTCTGTTGTCAAGGACGACCACAAACTGACAAAACCTATTTACAACATGAGCATGATATGCATACGACTGACTAGCTGCTGCTGTGTTATTTTTTTTGCATGTGAGTGGTACTTACGCATCTTTTCGTCGAGGGAAGAAAACGGCAAACCGCTGGTGGTCTGTTGTTTGCTGATCATTATTATGATGCTACAAAGAAAGAAAGATCGCAGCATGAACTGCACTGCTGCGCTGAGGTGCTGTAGCGGGCCGCTCGGTATGTTCGCTTTCATTTGCTGACTGGTTGTTGTCTAGACAAGAAGACCATTCGCGGCGCATAGGTTTGGTATCGTGTGCCGTCATGGAAAACGCTCGACCCCACTTTATTAAGAAGATACTGTGGATGTTGATAAGACCGACCGTCGAGTAGGTTGGTTGATGTGCCTCCTCGCCTCGTCCGCAGTCGCTACTCTGTGCCGCGTGCGCGCCCTCGGGTTGTTCTAAAAAAAAGGGAGCTTTCGCATTTTCAGTCGGTAGGGGACGCACTGCCCCCTGAAGTTTCTTTAAACTTCTGAAGTAACCCGGGGCACCTACAAGCCTAGTGTTTTATCTGACTTGTATAGGTGCAAATACTGAGATAGAAGACTTTTATAATCGGAATTTGAGTAAATAACGCATCGGGTTAACCTACGATATAGTGATATAAACGCTAGTTTAGCCAACGCATACACGATATTGGCCATGTCCACCCCGTGAGGCAAATCACTTACCTCCCGCAGGGGAACCTTGTACCGCAGTATCGTTCGTATATAACTACCAGATACACTAGTGTGTCTCCTCCCGTAAATATTTATTTATTCTTTGCGAAGCCTGGGTGTCCTAGTGGAGCCAAAACTGCACATCATTCACGATTTCATGTCTGTGGCGTGCACGATCATTGATGATGCTTGTCAGGTACTCCGGACAAAGGCATGGAATCCTGTTGTATTTTACCGACGGTGTCAAGTTGGATGGGAGGTCGTGCCAGACTTTTGGGCCGATTGTCTATCCACACACTACAAGTGCTTGCGTGTTCCTGCCAGGGGTTGCTGTAGTGCGCATGTTGAAGCTGTGCTGTCGTCATGACGGATGATTCTACCTATCTGTCGTTAACATCTTCGGACTTGCGGACCCTTCGGGTCCATTTGATGACATACTGGCATTTTTGTTTACTTTGTTGGGTAAGTTAGCCTGTGGCCACGGGAGTTAAGCGCCCCAAGTGTTAGACTAGTTGTTGTTGTTTTCTTTACATTAAACTCGTGTCAGTTTCTAATCCCAAAATCTAGCGAAGACTCGGTCCGTGGTCACAAAAATGCTAGAGCCACCAGAAGATCTAAAGAACACGCACACTATCAGCAAGAAAAGGGTACACAAGCCCGAGGAGGTACACCTACAATCCCTGCAGCACGTTTGCGTGCTCACAACTGAACTACACGCCCACACACTACAATTCGACTACAGCAGCAGCATCACCCCCCTTGTCCCGCATTTAACCAAAATGAATGATTGTCGACTACATAGTACTGCTGTCTGAAGTGCTGTCTGTACAACAATAACACCATGGTGCATGGTAAACAAGCTCGGGGCATGCAGCTGCTGTCCGAAGTGCTGTCAGAATGAGTCTGTGGACATACAATGAAGAAGAACACCCAACCAAAGCCATCATTGCAGTTGACAATCACCCGAATCTACCCAGATCATCTGTGTTAGGCACAGCAGTGTAAACAACGACACTGACTAGGAATCGTTCCTCATTGAAGGGGTCTTCCACGATGCAGGTACACAATTAAGGCACCCGGGTTATCCGCGCCATCTCTGCCGCGTCTCTCTACAAAACCAGTGACGTCAACACACACACCCAACACCTATATTCAGGAAAAATACGGAAAACAATTGACAACACAAGAGATACTTGTCCGTGCGCCACGGCTCGATGCCATCCACATGCTCCGGTTCCGCTGCTCCGGTTCCGCTGCTCCGGTGCCGTTGCTCCGGTGCCGCTTCTCCGGTGCCGCTGTGGCCAGTCCTAGCACGGCCAAACTCGACCCGCTCCGCTTCCTACACGCTCTCGTTGCTGTCCTTCCCAGTCGGTTCCTCGCTTTCTCCCTCGTTGCACTTAGGGTTCTTGGTCTGAAAATTCTCGCGCCGACGAGTCAACCAGCCCAATCAGCTCGTCACCACCCGTCC
Source organism: Ectocarpus sp. CCAP 1310/34 (assembly GCA_902602495.3). Taxonomy (NCBI): domain Eukaryota; class Phaeophyceae; order Ectocarpales; family Ectocarpaceae; genus Ectocarpus; species Ectocarpus sp. CCAP 1310/34. The sequence continues at coordinate 37,850 of CACKRE030000186.1, read as the reverse complement.
CCTCCTCCTTCGATGGCAAAACCAGGTTACTGAGACAGTACAGCTCCCTCTAGCAAACCTAGGGCCGTGTACACAGTGCCCGTCCACTTTTCTGATGGCGTCTGCCTCCGTGCACAAAGATGAGATGGGCATTGCTGCCTACACCGACGGCCTGGGGGCCCGCGCATCTGCACCTTTGTACCTGACGCACCAGTGCCGACCCAACTCCACCACTACGCACGCCTCGCGGCGGGTGTGCTGCAGCAAGAAGGTATCGGTCCCTTGAGGGTGAGTCTAGCCCTGCTCGCTAGAAAGACCCCCCTCCTCGCCATGGGTCATGCCTACGCAAAACCTTCCCGAGGCAGCGAGGGGAAGAAGGGGGAAGAAGGGGGCCCCTTCTTCCCCTCGCTGCCTCGGGAAGGTTTTGCGTAGGCATGACCCATGGCGAGGAGGGGGGTCTTTCTAGCGAGCAGGGCTAGACTCACCCTCAAGGGACCGATACCTTCTTGCTGCAGCACACCCGCCGCGAGGCGTGCGTAGTGGTGGAGTTGGGTCGGCACTGGTGCGTCAGGTACAAAGGTGCAGATGCGCGGGCCCCCAGGCCGTCGGTGTAGGCAGCAATGCCCATCTCATCTTTGTGCACGGAGGCAGACGCCATCAGAAAAGTGGACGGGCACTGTGTACACGGCCCTAGGTTTGCTAGAGGGAGCTGTACTGTCTCAGTAACCTGGTTTTGCCATCGAAGGAGGAGGGGACGGGTGGTGACGAGCTGATTGGGCTGGTTGACTCGTCGGCGCGAGAATTTTCAGACCAAGAACCCTAAGTGCAACGAGGGAGAAAGCGAGGAACCGACTGGGAAGGACAGCAACGAGAGCGTGTAGGAAGCGGAGCGGGTCGAGTTTGGCCGTGCTAGGACTGGCCACAGCGGCACCGGAGAAGCGGCACCGGAGCAACGGCACCGGAGCAGCGGAACCGGAGCAGCGGAACCGGAGCATGTGGATGGCATCGAGCCGTGGCGCACGGACAAGTATCTCTTGTGTTGTCAATTGTTTTCCGTATTTTTCCTGAATATAGGTGTTGGGTGTGTGTTGACGTCACTGGTTTTGTAGAGAGACGCGGCAGAGATGGCGCGGATAACCCGGGTGCCTTAATTGTGTACCTGCATCGTGGAAGACCCCTTCAATGAGGAACGATTCCTAGTCAGTGTCGTTGTTTACACTGCTGTGCCTAACACAGATGATCTGGGTAGATTCGGGTGATTGTCAACTGCAATGATGGCTTTGGTTGGGTGTTCTTCTTCATTGTATGTCCACAGACTCATTCTGACAGCACTTCGGACAGCAGCTGCATGCCCCGAGCTTGTTTACCATGCACCATGGTGTTATTGTTGCACAGAGAGCACTTCAGACAGCAGTACTATGTAGTTTTGGTTAAATGCGGGACAAGGGGGGTGATGCTGCTGCTGTAGTCGAATTGTAGTGTGTGGGCGTGTAGTTCAGTTGTGAGCACGCAAACGTGCTGCAGGGATTGTAGGTGTACCTCCTCGGGCTTGTGTACCCTTTTCTTGCAGATAGTGTGCGTGTTCTTTAGATCTTCTGGTGGCTCTAGCATTTTTGTGACCGCGGACCGAGTCTTCGCTAGATTTTGGGCTTAGCAACTAACACGAAGAAAGAAGACTAGTACGAACAGATGAAGGTGCTGGGTAGAGAGATCGGAACGGTTTATCATGTGACGACAGCAACAAACATTGAAAATATTCACGCGGATACTTAATATACTTCGCCACCACTTTCAAGAGAAATTGACAGTTCGGAAATATTCAGGATTGGTTCAAGCAATGTGTAGAACTACTCCGGTAGGAACGTACTTATTTGGAGATGGCGGGGACGCGTGGAGGTACCTCTTGGCCTCTTGTGAGGAGCAACCTGTGTACTCGGAGTATGTTCCACTAAAGAGATTCCACCGCTGACTTGAGCCCCACAGACGACAAACTCACAGAGGCATCCATGCGTTCGTGCATGGCATGCTCTCCCTCCGCACGTCTTCATCTCTTCCTCTCTTGACCTCAACAACTGGCCCTAGCTCTGGAGCATCCAGCAGGTATTGGGGGAAGATCTCACTGCAGCCCACTAGAGCTTTTTTGGCCCTGCCTGTCGCACAACATCTGCGGTATCACACGCAGCAACGAAGCTGTTGTTGCCGGGGTAGTTGCTCGGTCCATTCAAACTCTTCACAGCAGTGTCATAACTGACTGGATTACCTCTACACAAAGCACCGCACGTTGCCATATCTCCGAACCTCCTACGTCCCCCAGCTAGCCGCCCGCGCGACCTTGTCGAAGGTAAACTTTGAAGGTCACGATGCAAGCAAACGATTTGTTTACAGCTGGGACTAAGTCAGAGTATGTCTCCTCACGGTAGTTCATGCTGTGCAGTAGATGCGGACAGATGGGAGCCATAGGCACACGGTCTTGCCTCGGTTTGTAAATCCATACGGTATCCTGGAGGCCATTCACAGTAGTGCTCGCTAAAAGGTTGCGCTGTAGTGTCGTGTCTGTTCATTCTGTCCCCCAATCTTACCATATCTACTTCCTTCAACCACCAGTTCAGAGAGTGGGAGAAGGTCTACCCTCCTCACCGCGCCGCCGAATGTTTGCAAGCATGCCGTCTTGTAGAGGATCAACACTGAGGAAATATGTGATGTTATTTTATCATGTCTTATTTCATGGAGGACGTGCTTGTGTTGTGGTGTACAGTCTACATGTATGGTGCAACAACAGTAGCCATGGAAGCACGTGGGGTCGATTGCTTTTTTCCACACAGAAACGTTAGTCAGCCCGGAGATAAGAAACGTCGAATTCGGGTCGAGGCTCAGTTTCTTGTCTCACCGTCACCGTCGAGCACAGGTTGTTATTCAATGTTTTGCTAGTGTAGGATCCATCGCTGAGGTGTGTTTCTTATTCCTTCAATATTTTCTTTTTGTTCGTGAGAATGTGAGCCTCTGTTTCTCAACAAAATATTTCTGTACTGCGGGCCCGTACTCTGTCGGGCAATAGTCCATGCCACACACTTGCCATCACCATGACGTCTGCATGAAGATTATTTACTGTTGTCGCAATGCTGCGTGCTTGCTTTCTGTTTGAGGTCATGCCGGGCGCCAACGTCCGTGTTTGTCGGTGTTGTCCATTGAGGGAGCACATAATGCTGCGGCAGCGCAAGCGCTGGGTGCGGTAGGTATCATGAATCGCGCAGGGTCCTGCCATAGACCACAGCGACGCGTGGATGTTGGACCACGCACAGACGAAGGAAGGCTGACGACTGAGCTGTGGTGGTACCATATCCGGGTGCACCCATGTCTGTATCACGTTGAGTGATGCTGCTAGAAGCACTCCCTGGGTCCAAGGAGATGTTCCAAATAATCCAGTAAGGTAAATCCAAAGCAACTGCTGGTGTATGTTGTTTCGTATTGACGATCTGGAAAGGCCCGAACACGAGGGTCTTTCGGTCAATCGCCTCGAAGTCGCCATGTCGTGTCGAAATACAGGCCCTCATCGGATCTTGTACTCGCCATTGGGATATCTGATGCACTATAAGAAAAAACCTGACGCTTCTCCAAATGTCACCAGTGTTCGACGCCGAGCTCTGATACTCGAAGGTCGCGTAGGTTGGGCTTTGCAGCTGCCAAGCTGACTTTTGCTGCAAAGAATCAACAACGAGGCCATCAACCACAATGAGACCCGCCCCCCACGTTTTGCAGGCACGCGAGTGCTGAAAGAGGTTAGCGAACCTCCCGTCGAGCATGATTCAGTGTGCCTTCTACAAGACGCCGTTTTCCGTGAGTCACGCAATCGTGGTTCCGCGACAGCGACGCAGGTATCGTTGCACCTATTGCTCTCCATCGTGGAGATTCCTCAAACCGGCCTACCCCCGACATGTAGTACGTTTTCTGAATGATGAAACCTACGCCGTTCCGTATTAGATCTGCGTGGCGCCGGGGGGTACCCTTATGGCGTTTCGATATTTTGTGTGCGATCTCAAACCATTTGCTGAGAGTGCCTACGCATGCCCAAACCGATGGTCGCTTCTAAGAACACAGGTCGATGTGGATCTTGGTACATGCCTTACCTCGATGTTCTACCATGGGCCTTTCTCCGTTTTTTTCGCAGGGATGGCGCGTAAACCTGCTGCAGAACAGCGCAATCAACGATTATGGATGGTTCAAAGACTGCGCGTGCCCTACATGCAAGACGAAGGGCAAGCAATCAACCCGCAGAGAGGAAGGGAATCGAAATGACCAAACCCAAAGGTCGTCGACGAACGAACGTTTTGCAGCGGGTGCTTACATTCACTGGGACACCATGACCCGCTCATCAGATTCCAAACTCATGAAGAGTACCTGCAAATCGGTCATGAGGAATGTTGGTGCCCTGGATGACAAGGAACTCGAGGAGGATGACTCGAAGGTATCGATGGGATGCTCGCTCTGACGCTCAGGTTGTTTTTTGAAAGGATGCGCGTGTATGCTGTACCCTACCCTGCCCGCCTCCTCACACCCTGCTTTCGTCATGCATACCCCCTCACGTAGTCGCCGCTATTCCATGTCTCGTCTGTCGACTTTTTGTTGCTGGGACTCATCACCGGGTATCTGTGTCACCTAATGCTATCTCTGGAGGAGGACCAGATCAAATTGGTGTTCGATTTCCACGCACGGCTGGTAGAACAACAGCACATCAAGCATGCGTCCCGCAATATGAACATCTGGGAGTCAAGCAAACGCATAGGGTAATCTATCTGACCAACTGGCACCGCTGGTACGTCAAGGCCTATCGGGTGAGCGAAAATTCAGTCCCAAGCAGGCAAGAGCAAGAGTCGTCATCCCATGCAACCTCAGCGGAGAGTCCCTATCTTGGCATGGAGTCCATGAGAATATCCTTAGCTCTCGCAACTCGCTTGAACTTACAGCATACAGGAACCCATCGGTGGCTAAGGAGATTAGTTGCGCATTCCTGTTTCCTTGTTTTCTTTTATGTGGGATGTCTGAACAGGTCGAGGGTGCGGGTTCGCAGGAATGTAACGGAATCTACCGTGCTTGGCCGGAAGATGCGGCGCGCCCTCCACGAACACCCTACCACGATCCGGCGGCGACACTCGCTTGTCCCGTGTTGGTCCCGCAGCCGGAAGATGCGGCGCGCCCTCCACGAACACCCTACCACGATCCGGCGGCGACACTCGCTTGTCCCGTGTTGGTCCCGCAGCCGGAAGATGCGGCGCGCCCTCCACGAACACCCTACCACGATCCGGCGGCGACACTCGCTGGTCCCGTGTTGGTCCCGCAGAGCAGGGAACCTCCGGCCTACTTTCTTGACGAAGAGGGAGGTCGCGCGCTGTCACGAAGGAACACCGGACCCTACCGAATCGTTGACTGGTACATCAGGCGAGTGCCACATGCGGAAAAACTCCGGAGCAGGGGGGGTGGGGGTTGGTCGTGTGCATGCAATTGTAGCGTGCCTTTTAGCCGTTGTTCCGCGTCGTGGCGGCTTTTCGTTCTTTTGAAAGAGTGGACGCGGGTGGTTTGCTGAAGCGCGCGGGACAATGGGTGCTCCAACAGGCCTGTTGAGCTCTGAGCCGTTCTGTGGTGATAGGAGATAGCCCGAGGATTCGTATTTGATCGCGGCCACTTGCCTTAGCTTCGTTGTCGAGGCAATAGCTGACCCGGTGATGGAGTTGTTTTGAGCGGTTAGGATGTTTTGCGTTTGAAAGCCTAGTTAGCTCTTTGCGTTTTAAAACATTCACATTTTAATGTCATGTGAATGCGGACATCTTCGACATCATGGGTTGAGGAAAAGCGGGCTCCCATCCCCCGCGACTGTTTACCCTCTGCGCACGCTCTTGAACTGCCAGTAACGAGAATGCTGCTCACCAAAGCCGAGGCTCGGGGACGGATCTGTACTGCCAGCCCTACCGTCTGTTTTATCCCGTGGGTATACATACACCTGACTGCTGGCTGGAACACGGTATGTGACGTCCACAGAATGTTTTTTTTCAAACCCGGACCAGTTTTTCTAACCATTCTTGCCGGTGCTAGGGACAACCACGGATGTCGTTTTTATAGTAGAAATCAGATTGTCGAGTGGGCTAGCCTGTCACCCAAGACCCGTTTTAAGGTAGACGCCGAGTAGGACTTTTAAGCGGCTCTTGATCGACATACGTGGATCTTTTGGAATGACGGTGTTGTCTGGGTTTTCGTGTACGACCTTTGCCGTTGAACCTCTTGTGAACACATGAGGAGACACCCGACCCCCGTCCCGGCGGATTGCCGTAGAACCCCTACCAATTTACTTAACGGAACTTTATCCCAATGTGGGTCCGGCATAAAATAGGTGGGTATCCGGACGAGCGCTGATAGTTGATTCGGCGAGAGTGCCCACCACACTTTGTGCATTGGCCCAACATTGCGAGTGTCGAGAAACACCCACATAACGGTCGTCTGTGGCTCAGTATGTATGTAGAAAAGCGGCAAGTCCGCTTCCATGAACATGCGAATGACTTTAGTGACGCACGTGTTCAGGGTGCACCTTACATAAAAAACCAGCGTGTCAGCGATGGTTTTGGGTGTTTTTCCACGTTCGTCTGTTTTCTGAGCAGAAAGAAGGTCTTGGTCCGCCAACGACGGTGACACCGCTCTCCTGCGAAGGGTACCTCTGCCCGCCAGGCCAGGAATACGAGACACTTGAGTGGAAGCTCGCCAAGTGGTTGGGCGACAACGACGTGCGTAAGGGTGCCGAAGTGTAGGTTTCGCCTCCGTTCCATATTATCGGAAGGTTCGAAGAACAACGTATCACGAAATGCACCTCGCTAAACCTATTGCACCAGTACCTCCGGCCGTCCGTTAGCTTGAGGACTTGGGCGGACGTGTTCGGTTCGGGGGAATTAGGATTGCGTAAACTCACCTTGAAGTGAGAATAGTGTGGAAACAATAGAAAGGTAGAATAGAAGGTCTCTCTGGTCAGAGGCGCAGGTGTTTTTTTGTGCTGAGCACGTTTCAGATGTAAAGTATATAGTTCTCGTGGTACTTGCCCGTTGTACATGAGATATTCGGAGACAAGATCTGCGAGAAGGTAGTAGCCGGATCAGAAGTTCTGGACTTCATGGATAGGATGGGCGACACCCTTACCACCAAGCACCTTGACTTGATTTGGAACAGAGGTATTCAGCAGGACCCCAAGTTGCAGGTGCAATCAGCCGCAGTGCCCGCCTGGTCCCTCCCGGGGCACACAAACGTAGCGAAAATGGTTCATTGAGCGATGTCTGACTCGGGGCACTGTACACCACTGTATTCTGGAAGCACTGTACATCCCCGTGTTGTGGACCCCTCTCACGTTTGACATTCTTGGTAGCCCTGAAATCAAGCCCCCGGCACGCATTGTTTGTATTAATGTCCCGTCTATTGCACCGAAAACTTGGCTTCTCTTTTTCTGATCGTTCGCCGATTCACCTGGAGGCTGTTAGTACATCTGGTAGGCTGTACCGAGCATCTAGCCCGGGCGTGAATATCCAGAAGGTGTGCTGTTGACGCTCAAATCTGCGCTCCCAAAAAAGCTCCACTTCACAATATTTTGGTTCCCAGGTTGCCGTGAACGAGGAGCTTGCGATGCTGACAATAAATATGAAGGAAGAGCTGGCGCTTCACCTATTTGGGAGAATGCAGCAGGGTGTTGATGGAACAATCGCGTGGGGGGGGCATGAGGAGGTACTCGGGTTTCTGGAATATCTCGCGTACATGGGCAACTCCCTCAGGATCACAAGAGGTTGGATCACGAGCAATCATGGTCGCTTTTCGCGACAAGTAGTCAGAGAAGGCACCGTGCTTGCTAAGAGTACATATATCGGGTTGCCTCTGACTATTGTTGCCACAGCTCTGAGGTTGACAACGGCCGTGGACGATTTGAGACTATAATACTTGGAAATTCACCAGTGATTCGAAGCGTCATGCATCTACTGCATCAGCCTGTGACGAATAGGGCAAATGGGGCGTATAACGCACACGGCCCGTTCGCAGGCTCTCATGCAGGCCGTACGATTCGAGCGTAGCGCATCCATACCCCCATCCTCGATTCTAGAGCTCATCCCCCAACTGTTCATACCACTTGCAATCGTCTGGGATGGGGTTCGATGCATTCATCAAACATTTCGCCCTCACACCCCATTGGTTTCCAGGGGCAAAAAGGCTCACGGTATAACAGGATTTGGTGTGGTCTCTCTTGCGCGTTCCCAACGTCCTACGTCACGATTCTTCGAAGTCCGCTTCGACGATACTGGTGCCAGAGGATGAAGGTCGGCGGAGCTCGGATCTCGCCGATATCTTGGAAAGGTAAAGAGAGTGGACTACAAGGNGAGAGAGAGAGAGAGAGAGAGAGAGAGAGAGAGAGAGAGAGAGAGAGACAGAGAGACAGAGACAGAGACAGAGACAGAGACAGAGACAGAGACAGAGACAGAGACAGAGACAGAACAACAAAACCAAGAGCGTGTAGCAACAACCTCCTGTTGTCGGTTGCATTTGACTCACCGCTTGTGGTTGTGAAGGGAAGTGGCGTGTTGATCCTTGAAGACAGTGGTTGGAAAACTCGAAGCGTTGCTGCTGGTACGCGTTCACATGAGCCTTTCAGCGTGTTCAGTGTCCTCGCCACGGAGCGCGGGCGACAAATGTATCACCACTGTACAACACATGTTGATGCCGCTACCATGTGATATTTCAGGTGCATTACCTCCTCTCAGAATTTGGCAGACCTGCCAGCCTCCCTTGAGGTCGTCCGTCACATGCTGGAAAGAAATGTCGACGTGGTGAGTTGACTCAGTGCGCAATACGAGGAGAAAACGAAGCCGGTGTCTATGTTTGAACGTGTTTACTGGTGTAAAGCCTGCTTGCTGTTTTTCCTCTCCGGGCTCCAGGAAGCTGCGAAGCGGTAGATGTTTATGCCTGGAGCCGCACGAAGGGCCGTTGGAATATATAGTGTATGCATGATTCAGGCACCCCTTTGGTCTCCTACCGACCCTTTGCTGCCGGTTCATTTTCTCGGATGCTCTCCAGAAATACGTCCATCGACTGCTCCGCCTGAAGGACGGGAGCGGAAGTGATGCGGACGACGAGCAACACAAGGCAAGATGGGCATCGGCATTCGAAGTCCTACCCAAGCATTCCCGAATAATGGGAGTTATTTTGTGTATCCCAGCACGTAGCAGCTGAAGCTGATGCCCTCCTACGCTAGTCGGTGACATAGCTCGCAGAGCTTAGTAGCAGAAGTTCAGCAGTACTCAGTGCACAAGAAGATGATGCGATGTTGTAAACACGGCGCTCAGGGGATCGCCACAGATTTTCACAGATGCGCAGTACAAAACAGTAGAAGCAGAGGTAGGGCGGTGGTGGTAGTTTCCAAGGGATGGCAAGGATAGTAGAGGTACCCAGACCGACCGTCGTATCACTGATATCACATTGAGTGAAGTCGACCACAGAACGTCGATACGAACTACGCGGCTATTATTATTGACAATGAATGGGAATACAACATACCACTTCAAGAGCATCCCGAGGTCTAAATCAACGCGAGGATCTCGGAGTCCGATCAGGGTGCTCTTCACTCACCTGCGGAAGCGACATACATTGAGGACCTCGACCTCAACGATGTTCCAACATTACATGATCTCTCCGCCGGTCCGTGCTTTTTACTTGTTTTGGAAAACACACCCGATCTGCACAATAGGTCACCGGGTTCGTCGACCAATTCCAAGAAACGGATTGTGGAATTTGTCACGAGCCACTTCTGGACAGTATGCTGGAGAGCATCGACACTGACATGTTCGGCGTTGTTTCATGGCGATGCCGGTGCAAAGCTCCCATGGCGCACACGGCATAAATCTTCAGCTTGATGACCAACATGGACCATCCGCTTAGATGTGGTGGGTGCAGATCACCAATGACGTTTGGTAAATCAAGGAGCAGCGACAGAGAAAACGAAAGACTCAACTTTCACCATACAGACGGAACTGCAGACGGAGATTCTAGCACGGGTTAGTAGCTTTTAGCAGGGAACCTGATATGGTATCCGCGGAGGAAGAGATAAGATGAGGAAGAGCATGGTGTGGACCGTTCACTGCTCAACTGTATTTGGGAGGTACGTATGATGTGATTCCCGCCCAGTGCGGTTGCGCCGAGTAAGCCAGACTATCAACTACGGTGAAGCTGAGGGTGCTAAGATCGTGTTCCCATTGTAAACTACGTTGCCGGGCTAGCGTACGTCCCCCGCGTGTGATGCGGGGTAGACTGTGCATGCAAGTTTTGGGTTTTCAACGAAAGAGCTAATTTGATTAATCCGTTGTGCTCGCGCATGATGACCAAAGAGGGGGGAGTCCATGTATTGGTGTTGATATCGATGGCGTATAAAAAACAGGCTCAAGCGTCGGGGTGACAAGTTTCGTCAGCGCTTGAACGAGTACGTTACAACCACGCATTTATCAAAATACGCTCATTTCTTTCCTCCTCAGAAAAACAAGTCCATGCATATCCAATGCCACCATTCGTAGGGAACATCCCAAAAAATGAAGGCAAAACCAACGTGGGACAAAACTTTCACACAAATAGGTTCTAGTGCCGTCGTTACAGCCCCCGTGCCGGAGCCATCTCCTCCAATCCTAAGAAAACAATACCAAATGTATTGGAAACTTCCTGCCACATGTTCCGAGCTATCAATGGCCCCTTCGCCATTTAGGTAAAACGCGAATATACATCTCAACGTTGCAACCTTTGACATCCAACTCCGGGAAACATTCGTACCTCATGCAACTTTCGTCTGAAACTCCGAAACCCCCTTGCTCCATGAGCTATTTGTCGTCATGTATTTCAAGCAACGCTCTTTCAACCCATTTCTTCCGCGAATGAGGCCGGAAATGCACTGCGAAAATACGATTCTCAACGCAGGACTAACATCCAATCAAACTCTCAAAACCTCCAACGTGCGAATTGTCCAGTTTCCGCAGGAAATCGCGACTAAACGTAATTCCATAGGTTATGGAGTACCGAGTTTCCATGCGCAACCGCGATCCAGTCGCATTCAGTCATACGGTAAAACACGACTGAATCAAGAACCTACCAAAGACACTCCGAACACCGAATACACCTATGCATTGGGTTTCTCCGTCACCTGCTTCATGTATCCCACGACTTGTATCAATATGCCTATCTATCTGCGGTCGGTGTTTCCTCCACCATTCATCACTGCCGTATAGACTCCACTTACTATTCCAACTAGCCCGGAAGCGAAGGGTGACGATCAGAGGCAGCCCAAAGCACCAGGGATGGGGCCCCGCAGTCTCGACGTCACTCATGCCCAAGAAAGCCAGAAGCCCCGTAGAACGTGTCGACCGAACACCAGGTCGAGTCCACCAAAGCAAGCTTGCAGGTGGCTTCAGTCTCAACTAGCTGGCACCGCTAGACGACGAACTGTACCATGGAGACAAGACCTATCACTTTAAATACTTACCAAAACAAACAAAAGCACGCTGATAGACCATCCTGCGCAAGCGCTTTTGCAACTTCATCCAGCGAACAAATGTTGGCACGACTGTACCATATTCTGGGGGTAGTGCCGCCGGGGGTGCCCCACAGTTTTGGGGGGCGTGTTTTATGCGGGGGTGCCTCAAACCTCAGAGGTGCCCCTCTGCGAGCGACAAAGTGAAGTGGGTGCCCCTCGTCGTCGTCGTCCGCGTCTCGCTGGCGAGCTGCAGACACGTCAGCAATAAAGGCTTGAGTCAAGAATGCTAAAAGCTATTTGGATGTCAAGACACGCCACGGCCGCCGCTCGCCTCTCCGGTATTTTCGAGAGCATGGTAGATACACCAAACGGATGAGCGAGCACATGTTTGTGGTGCGAATAAATGTGGCCGTGGGCCGTTTCGGTCTCATCTCGAAACAGCCCGTTACAACGTATTTGTGCCTCCTACTCTTGTACACATCATTGACCCTGCCTATCTATCATTCCCGGCTACGTCGTCTGACAGCAAGCATCGAATATACAGGTGGAGGGATGAACGATGGACGTTGACTCCTAGATCGGGTGATGCCTTCGGAGAAGGTTCTTCATAGAAGTCCTGCTCACCTATTTCTCACGAACTTTCGGAAATTCCGGAGTCCGACATAACCTCGTCCACAGACTGAGACCAACGAAGGCAACATGGCAATGGGAATCGGCACGTCAGGAGTGACTGTCCTTCATAGAAGTCCTGCTCACCTATTTCTCACGAACTTTCAGAAATTCCGGAGTCCGACATAACCTCGTCCAAAGGCTGAGACCAACAAAGGCAACATGGCAATGGGTATCGGCACGTCAGGAGTGACTGTCCCAACCGGAACTGGGACGCGAACATGTCCCATTTTAACTTTGCTTGCTTTCCCAAGGCTTGTCCGTTGTCATTGAACATCTTTCATCGGTCTCTCGAGGTCTCATAGAATGATGAACGAATGAATAAACGCAGATTTTTGACTCGCATGCCCGGGGCGCAAGGAATCAGACCATCGGTTGTCCTGCACCACTTTAGACGCCGTCAGCAAGTTTCAGCTTGATTGGTGCCGCTTGCGTTTACCTTCGCTGTGTCGGTGGCAGGCGTTCTGAAGCACGAAACACGAGCATGCAGCAGGTGCTCCCGGCACCAAAAAGCCCCGATCTCGATGCACTTGTGCCTAAACGTTGTCAAACTCCCATGTACAGCATAGGGGCTCCGCCGGGGGGGACGTTGTCACGGTCCGGGTACCCTCTGCGCGACCCAGAGTCTTCGCTTGCGAACCCCTAAGCCATGATTACTCGAAGCGAGTGCCTCACATCAAGAACACTTATACCTGCTCGACGTGGCGTGAACCGTCGTCCCCAGTAGCACACCATGTGTTTCCCACAAGCGGCTTGCGCGAATTGCGCTCTAGTCTAAGCCCCAAGATAGGTGCGATAACGACAATCGTTTTTCGGCCCTCCCAGGGGAGGGGGGGGTGCCTACATTTGGTGTGCGGGAAGACTTTTGTACGCTGGTGCCCTTGGTGCATGTACCAATTGAAGCAACGTTGACCATGAAATGCAGTGGTGGCGTTCTACCATACACACCGGCTAAAACAACTAACGGTGCCATCTCGATAATTCAGAATGTAGCGTGCCTGCGTTCCCGCAAGATCGGGCTAGAACGGGTGTAACTGAGACCTTGTGGTTGGCCTGTCAGGCCTCAAGTAACAACATATTCGCCTGATTGAGAGCGTAGCATCTGATTGAGAGCGAGATTGCGCGATACGCTGTAGCCGGACTACCACTGAGAGGTGGAGCTTGCTGTGTAGCTTGAATTGAAGGGCTAGCCCGTAGCTTCAAGCCGCTACCCTGGTCATCCTGTGGGAGTCTCTCGTTGTGGAGCTACAGCGGGGAGCAGAAGCTACAGCAGAGCCCACCGCCCGACGCGATACCGCCCTGAAACAGTTTGAGCAGAAATAGCCAATCTGGGCAAATCTAGCAACTTGTCTAGCTCCTCGCTGCAGCATCCGATGACGATGACACGCATATGCTCGCGAAGCTGCTGATGAGACCTTCAATTTGCACCGCTTCTTGGAATAGCCCGTCCCCTACTTGCCAAGAAATGGCAAGAGGCGTCTGGACCCGAAATTTCAATTTTTTTGGCTCTCGCTCTCAATCAGATACTTCGCTCTCAATCAGGCGAATATGTTGTTAAGTCTATCAACACAACGCCGGACTGAAACGAGACAGGGACAAATGCCGGGGGTAAATATCTCATGTGCCAGCACGACCGAAGGGGTCAGGGCTCGTAGATTTTATCCACATCCCTGCCGCATGAACCAGAGAGCGTTGTCAACTGCTGCGACAACACAATAGTCTACAGTCTGCATACAAAGCGCCCACCAGAGAGCGTTGTAAGAATGAAGCATCATAGAATGTTGACGATATAGTGGTGTGATACCATACGTATGTGGACTCTCTCTCTATGGTTTGACATGTGCGCCCACCGTCAGCTTTCAGATTTGAAAAATGGGCCTGTTTGCACCGGTGTTGTTATGTTGTGAACCCTCGCGAGCATCGGCGGGATGTCATTCGTTGTTTATCGATATGACTCACCTGGGCGGGATGCAGTCCAACTACGGATTTCCAGACAAGTCCCTGCACAGGAAACAAGCGCGTCGGGTGTGATGAAAGATTGGCGGAGGGCGACCAGCAACTCGTGACAAAGACTTAAAACGAGCAAGCCGCACCAAGGGCATTCAAAAACAGAAGCCGACACCACAGCTGCGTCTTGACGAACTATGTAGACATAGCTTTAACCATGGCTCAATTTGCGCACGTTGAAGGCTGTGGACACCTTCTTTGCCAGCATCAACAGAACTTTGTTCATCGGCATCAAGAACTGAGGCTATTACGCCTTCCCGAACGAGTGCTTCAACCCCAACAGAAGCAACTGACCCTCAAATCAACCCCTCGTGCCCCTCAACAGGTACGGCGTATGCCAGTGCTAATTTTCATTCGCACGCACATCACCGATGGGGTAAGCGTCTCACTAACGAAAAACAAATCCTGGGATCGAATGGGATCGTATTCTTGTCACAACTGCCCAGATGTTTCAAGACGCTTGGCTGAGGTCAGACTATCGAATGAATTCGGCATTTGACCATTTATCGAGCTGAGATGCCGACTACAGGAAAAAGCAACCCGAATGTCCCTGGTTGCAGCGTTCCAAAGAATGGGCCAAAGTTCATAGACGTCCGTGTTTTGAAAGGAGCATGTTTGCAGACGGTTGGAATTCAACCTGGGTTTACCTACGTTTCAGTGGATTTACGTTGCTGTCACAAGAAGAGAATTTCGGTGGTGAAAGTGGGGGCATGCTCCACGATATGGACTACAAATATGAACCAAAATATCGACTACATTTACAGTTTCGGTATCGAACTCATCTGGTACACATTAATAATCAGATGCGTTTTCATTCTCACAGTTCTGTGAGCTGCTCCAGGTCGTACAAGATGATATCAGAAAGAAACGTCACCTCGTTGTTGTAAAACGCCTGTTGTTAAGTGCACGGACGGCATTGTGTGAAACCGCGCCACGGGGAATGTTCCAGCGGTAAATCAGGTGTTGAAGTTCCGTGTGAAACAGGAAACTTGAGTCGAGAGATCGAAAACAGGTTCTCACGAGAACGCGACCCGAAATGCCAGATGCTCTTTGGCCGCAGGGTCGATAAGTTTCGTCGTGAAGCTCTCCTCCAAACCAAAATGTAATCCTAAACGTGGGAGCATTCAATAGAAGTCGCTGGGCACAAAATGATACCGCCTCAATGAATGGAACACTTTCAGGACTTCCAGCTTGGAAATCACAGAGAAGAGCTCCCGGTGGAGGAATTCGCAATTGCTATCGTTCTGGAACAACTTCTCCAGGTTGACGTTGTCCCCAAAGATGTGGTTCGGATACTGATGTCCACGTTGTTTTCGCAGAAGTACCTTCCAAAAATGAGGAACCCTTCGTTTGACGATTTCAAAATGTTCATTTCACTGAGTCTCCGGGGCGGACCAAAGGCACCAGGAATTGACCCTATGCATCAGGGATGTGAGCAAGGTCGCCAACATTACTAGGAGACGCTGCCAAACATATCCTCTGTAGTCGTGCAGTTGTCTTTGGCTGGAGGGTGCGGGCTCGGTCGATCCATCCAAATCGCAATAGTGAAAAATGCTGCAAGTGCGGCCGATGTACACTCTTACGGAAGTCACGGAAATAGGAGATTGCATCATAACTACCTTAAATAACTGATACGATGTTGCTCACCTTTGCACATGTGAGTGAACGTCTGCCATCGAGATTGTCCATGATTGGCGCCATCTTTATGATGCTCTGCGTATGAAAGCCTCATCGTTCAACATTTCAATTCAGTATGCGGTTGCAATCTTCCCCCTACTTCTTCATGCCGTCTTCCATATGATACTGAGGTCAGCCTTCACCATGACTCGTGCCTGTCCACGATTTGCGAGAAGCAGCTGCACATGCCAGGCATTGACTGTTTTCATGTTTGTCAATCTGCGGGCGGTCTCCCTTGATTACTACATGTATCGTTTATTCGGCTGATATGTTCTCACAGTTCCTTGAGTGAAGTCAGTCCGGCCAACAGATCGTCGTCCAACTCTTCCAGCCGTAAGTCTTGCCTCCTCCTGTTGTAATTTCAGTCGGGGTGCGAAGTTCATTGAGGACACTAGATTTGGGTAACCGACCATCGATGTACCAGTTTTTCTAGCCTCTATTCACTAGCCTTCAGAAGGACAGGCCGCTGTGTTCTCCGCTGCGGTCGCGAATAGTACGGAAGATCTTGACATGCCCGAATACGCGAAGCTGTGGGGTAAGAACCACCCAACATCAGAGAGCATCTATCTCTGAGTAGTTGTTTTATAACAATATGGACGGTGTAAAACAGCAATAAGGGCGACATGCGACTCAAACTTCATGCACGAACATTGAACTATCTTGGACAGGCCCAATGGAACTCCTCAACGTACTATTCAACACTCGAATGATTCGGCCTACACATACAGTTTCTCCGACGAAGTGAGGCCCTCGTGAAGCTTTCCCGGAAGTTGGACAATTGGGTTATGGTCCGTGTATCTGAGCATGAATCGCGACGTCGTTGATATTACACATCAGGTCAAACGCAAGAGCGGCGGTAAGTTATGTAGCTCGAGTTTTTTTACACTAACGGCTGCCACCAGATGGCTCTTGAGTCTCAACATTAGTTGTTCATAGAATGTTGATGAAACTCAACTGCTGTGTCCTCACAGGTATCTTCTACTTGGCTCCACCAGACAGATCTCCGCCCACAGAATTCCAATCGACTTCAAACAACACTGTATCGTGCATGGGCTGCAGCTATCTAGCAAGTTCCACCGGTGCACCTACCCAAGGGAAGCGAAAGATGTTCGATGCACCGGCTAGGAACCCTACCGCTAACCCTATCTCTAACCCCAAACCCACCCGATAGGCCCTAGGTTGGCTCTTGGAGGCTGAGTCCTAGGTTGATGAACCAGCATTGGCGGTAGGTTGGTGTTGATGGGAGAATTTCTAGGTCGTTCTTCCTTGGATAAGTACAAGGTTGGCACTGATTTGACAAACCTTGGTTGTGAGTGCTTGTGTAGGTGGTTAGGTTGGTTCCTGACGTGGGTAGGTGCACCGGTGGAACTTGCTAGATAACTGTAGCCCATGCCTACACGATGCAGTTTTGTTTGAGGTCGCTTGGAGCTCTGCGGGCGAAGATCTTCCTGGTGGAGAAAGAAGAAGTTCTTGCACCGGTTGGAGCAAGTATCAACTACGTTTTTACATTGTGACGGTACAGTATATAGTTGCCCGTTTCCGGTGCATGTAAAGCCGTCAAATGCGTGATAAACAACAACAAGTACCCAGCCGATTCGTCTCATCGCGAAGTTTGATGTTTTCTCGAGTGGCAAGACGTTCAAATGTTCACCGCCCACTTTTTCTAATACCGACTGCATGATGACGCGTTTCACAGGGCATTTGCGTTCGTTTGAGTGCGCAATGACCATAGCAGGATCTTCACTTCGGTTTACACGCAGCGCTTTATTCCGTAAGGTGGCATGCTACCCTTAGAGCCCACGCTCGAGTCCCTGAGTGTGGTCTCGCAAGAGCAGACGCATCAAGAAATGCTTCATTCGTACGAATGCCAGCCCCGGTGGTGTAGTGCGTCACTCACTGCAACAGGTTGCTTCGGAAACAGTTTCATCTACAATTTTGAACTGAGATTTGGCCAGCAACGAAGCGGAGCAATAATGATGGCAGGCAACCCACAGTCACGGAATAGAGATTCACCTCTCGTGTGATGTTATTGATATTGGCCACGCGCCAAATCCCGCCTGCTATAAACTCCAGCAGTACCCACATGCTCACTAGGCTGATGAGGCCCGTCAGGAAGTCCTCTGGGATGTCGACAAAGTCGTTGTCGTCCAAGGATCTATGTTCTGACCATGAATTGCGCGGGCGCGAATGGTGTCAACCATGCATGTGAATTTTAGGGTGGACAAAAATTGTTCGAGCATCATGTCGATTACTGGAGTTTGGGCGCTTTATCGATGGCCCAAACATTTTCATGCGCATACCCATCCGTGGGGGTGGCGGCCGTTGAACCAGCGATATCGTTACAGCGGAACTGGGGGCATTCACAATTCTCACCGAGGCGCCCGAACGGACACCTTCCCCGGGCCCCCGTGCACCCGCACGAGGCTACAGACGGCACGTAAAGGAGCATAAGGGATGTTGCGGATGACTTCACCACCAAACATGGCCAATTTCGTCAACCTGGAGTCTAGATTCAGGGTCAATTGACAGCAGAAATAGTGTGCCATGTTAGCCCATGGGGTGTTCCGCGGTAAAGACGAATTGTCCCTCCCGCGGCGAGGAAATACTCGAATGAAAAACCGTTTTTGCATACATGTCTAAAACGACGTTTAAAAGCATAAAAAAAAGAGAAACAAAAAAAATGTGATCGGATCGCCTTGATTGTGTTTTTTTACCGCGTTGCCGATTTCGGCGCCTCCATTTCTCCTCGGCAATCGATTCCGCTTGGCCGATTTAGAGGGGGTAGAGCCACTCAGAAAGTTGATCAGACAAAAACTCGACGTGGGAACCGAGAATCCACAATCCCAGGAATTTTGAAATTGCTCAGCTACTGTCAGCTTTCGAGCAGCTGAAAGTCCATTGCAAATCAAAACTGGGACATTCCAACAATGTATTTGTGATCCCCACCCCAAAATTACCCTAATACGAAGTCAGGAGAGATTGAATCAACATGCAGAAAGTGTTGCGGGCGGGAGGATATTTCAGTGTAATTCCTAGTAATTCCAGGTTATCCCTGCTTTCGCGCATATATATCACTGCGTAGCTGTATCACGGCCGCATCGATCCTGATCGAAATTCTGACGACGGATTCTTGATGTACAACACAACATTACCCTAACCTGAACATTTTTGACGATTCGGAGGCATTTGCAACTTGCTCGGGGGGCCCGCAGACGCGATTTTCACCCAATTTGGCCCCATGCCTTAGCGGTTAGACCATTGACCACGCGTCCTCGAGAGGAAGGAGCATTGTTCCCCAGGACCGATCACCGATGGCCAATCGTTCCTTTCTATTTTGCCAAAGGTGACTCAAAAATGTGTTCCCTAGTCTGTCTATCCTAACGATATCCCTTCTCACCTTTTCAACCCACCTCCTATGCCCCAGTACAGCTACCGTCCTTTCCTCTCTGTTCCATGCCTCAAACATCTCCCTGTACGTCCCATCTATTTTTCCCAGCTCAGTCACGTACACTTCCCTCTCCTTCTTGTACAACGGACATTCCGCGACTACATGAACACGGTCTTCGCATTCGAAGCCGCAATCACATTTGAACTCGTCGTC